>JABUQX010126062.1:0-25000 GCA_015478945.1 Trachelipus rathkii
TAAATAATAATTTTATTGTATTCTAAATACATAACATTTAATAATCATGCTATATTCATGTTAATATCTATAAATACGTAAAGAAGGTTAGAGATTCCACGTGCACGTAGTGTTCAGCACACACAGCCGCATTCAAGCTGTCAAGCAAGTACTATCATTAATACCTCGAAACTATGAATCATATTCACTCCATCGCACGATCACCTTTCTCTCATCGACCATCATACATTACTGCCTATTAAGATCAAAATCCTCTCTATTATACAACTTTGAGACTTATGAACCAAGTGATGATGGAGAAGTTCATAATTTATAGATATAATCATACATATGCAATAAAACGTGATATTTTTACTTTGAATAGTTCCTTTAGTTTGTGTACTATAAATATTAAGTTTAGTATTATAAAACCAAGTTTTATTTTGAGCCAAATTTTTACAAATGTTTAATAACCTAGTAAAAAACGTAAGCCAGTTTTATACCATCATGAACCCTCTAAAACAGCTAAATCACGATAAATTAAAAACCACCCATTACATCGATCCGAACACCAACCACAATGCAGTATCCACACAGTATGAGATCTTAAAAACTCTAGGGTTGTCCTTCTTTTAGAATTTTAACGAGATGAAGACCAAATAACTTTATTTATTTAATATAAATTAATATATCGATTTAAAGAGAGATAATCACTTAAGGTATTCAAACGACAAAAGATCTTTTCTTTTAGTAAGACCTAAGTTATATATAACATTAGAAAAATATTCGTAAAATCATTTTCGAATGTAGCACGCCCCTCTTACAACATGAAAAACAGGAGAGAGTGTATAACCAACCTCGCCCACAACTTACCATTTGCTCTCAAGGTCTCCCACCCGCCACCTACTTTACAGCTCCTCCACTAACTTTACAACCACGCAACACTTGCACTAGTGAAGACGCCCTAATGGATCTATCCGAGATTGTCGAGAAAATCTTCCAACTAACATCGATAGAGTTGTGATAGAGCGATAATCACGAAAACGTTTTGAATTTTATTAATTGTATAGGTGGTTAGTTAGAAAATAATATATAGGATGCTTATTTAGCAGACTCATAAAATTACACATTCATTTTTCGATGTTTATAACGTAGAGAACAGAATTAAGCGGTATCTCTTATCTTTAGCACAATCTAGTAACAGCAGCAAACACCCAGAGACATCAGTAATCTCAAAAACAACTAAACACCTCATCCCACGTCAACACTCTGTTGCCTCTTTCCTTTTGGACCTTTGCTCAGCCTCTTACCGGCTTCCACTCCATGACTCGAATAGACTCTTACTGATGGCCTCGTGGTGCTTAGAATTAAGTTATCAACAGTGCACATTTCGAGTATTCTAGATTCTCGTGGTTAAATACATGAACTACGTATACATAAGCTCCAGAGAGCGAGACGATTAGTATAAAGCTAACACAGTTAACTATTGCGCATGAAACCGGTGAACAAGAACTCATATATAGACTGATGAATACATAGGAACAGAACTGATCGACAATAGCTGTAGCGATAGACCATTAACGTAGCGCGAATACAAAACGCCTAACAATGATACAACCAAGACGTATCGCGTATGAGACTTTAAAGAGAGCAAGAACAGTTAACATGGTGATGTGGATGGCTCAACGATAGGCATTCATTTCAAAGACATCCCTACTATCAAGCCATCCCACTTTATATCAAGGCACTCAAAATGCGCAGACCTCAACTACTTAATTAGAATGTTAACGTTTAATCTATTCAGACATTAACACTCGATATGTAGACCTATATCGTCATAAATTATTAGAAGACGACGAAAGACAAATAGGTTGATTGATCAGTAACCAGCGATACTTTAGTTACCTGAAACTATCCAACTTAATTGTGGGCTAACCGTTATATCTTCCGAGCTTATAATATGATATTAAGCTCCACCTACTATATTCGAGTGAACACAGAAGCAAGCTAGGCTTTTGACATTGGTACGGCAGACGACAGTGAGTATTGTATATTCTAAATACAAGACCAATAAGGGTCAAGGGACAGTAGATGAAGCTGGTGCTCAGTGTATATAAAAGATAATAAGAGTAGAAAAGGTGAGATAAAGTACAGTAATTGCTGACCAAAACTTACTGACTATTAGTGTCATTCAAGGAGAGAAGCTAAAAACTTGCATATATGATGGTAGCTCATTCTTAAGAACCCCCCAGTCCTAAAGAGTAACTTACTCGACCCGCTTGTTAAGACACAGACGCGTACCCCTTGACCCATGGGACGCCGTCCATGTGGTCCTAAATCGGTCCTTTTTATTGTAGTTTATGAGTACTGAGTGATTGATATATCCATTAAAGAAGAGGAAAATCCATTTCTGGATGGAAATTGACCCATTGGCACTAATCATCAGCACTTGTTGGTGAGGAGCCCAATCCCCGCAGTTTTTTCTACGCTTTTAGAGTCCCGGAACTGGAGCGGTCAGGGTCGTCTCAGAGTATAGGCAAGGTCACTTTATCTATATACTAATAGTCATAAAATTCAAATGTCATATCGCATTTTGGATTAACAATAGACGATAAATACTGACAGTTCTTTACATATAACTGGACCAAGCGAATACTATAGCGAATAAAACAACGAGAGTAAAGATACAAAAAGATTTGTCGACATCAAGAGAGCAAGAAGGTACTAATGTTGTATCATCGATACCTGAAACTAAAAAATACTAATGAAGTACCAGAACCAAGGAATCAGAGAACAGATTAATACATACCTTACGCAACGAATCAGTGAATAACCAATTGCTCATTGAACTATTGACAACAGACAGTTTCTAAGAATACTGCTAATCTAGAGTATGAGACCACAAGCGAAATTTGCAGCAAAACCATTCGCCGTCGAATTTTTATTACTTTTGCGGATTACACTCTAATATTTCATCTTACGGATAATTCTCCAAAATTATATACTTACCTCTAATATATAAACTGATACCATGTCATGGACCAGACTTAAGGATAATTACTTAGGAAAAACCTATTATAATTCAATATGGAGTATCATATACTGCACCCAGATTAATATGAGTTATTAGGTGATAAGTATGATAAGTAGTACGAGATTGAGTATCTTAATATATCTATATATATATATATACCTATCCTATTTAATTCGGATTTATCTGAGCAAAACTTTGACTACCTATATAATTATCTATTAACAAACTAGGATACTAAGTTGATATTACAGTTATAATATCTTATTGTGAATAATTACTCAGTAGTACATTCTTAAAACATCTGCAGTGATTTGCTTCAGCCCTTAGGCTGTTTGCTGTAGAATAACGCTATGAGCTTGTATACCAAATCTCTATATGCAATAATCTCAAGCGGATGATGCTCTGACCAGGGCTCATTTTCAGCTACGTTAATTCAAAACTTTAATAAAAAGCACACTCTTGTTTGCTCCTTTAATTCTATGGATTAATTGATCGAGAAGTTGCTTTAAAACGTGAGCAAATTCACAGAGTGAGGTAAGCTATCAACACTAACATAATGCCCTAGGGAAAGCGTCGACAAACATCTAATTCACTTAAGAAGTGAGTCACGCATGTGTGATTCTCCTTGATGTATTTCCGAAAAAGGATGGAAAGTTGAATTATAATCGATCGATATGGAGATTCTATACAGGCTTGATATCACTCTGTCTTAAAAGTCGTTTTACTCTAGTCCTACTAATAAATCTAATGGTTCGAGTTAAAATTGATCTGATCGCAGTGTTAAAGAAGAACAAATCCGATTAATTGACAGCCCTTGATGTAGTCTTCACATTACACGCTACTAGAAATATTCGTCAATGGTAATTAATCTGATTATTGGCCTTATCAGGAAAATCGATTGACTTCTATTAATTGACTATGCGGGGCTTTATAGTAAGCAAGGAATTCCATATCGTCAATCCACGTAGTTCTTGATCATAAAAGCAGTCTTAATGCGTGTTCTGGAAAGCCTGGGCTTACCATTGTATTTTTTACCCCTTTTTTTGCTATTTTTGACAAGATAACTAAAAAGTAATATATATAACATTATGAATACAATTTTAAATCTAATAAGAAAATATTTATAATTGATCTGAAAAATATATTTGCT
Source organism: Trachelipus rathkii (assembly GCA_015478945.1). Classification (NCBI taxonomy): domain Eukaryota; kingdom Metazoa; phylum Arthropoda; class Malacostraca; order Isopoda; family Trachelipodidae; genus Trachelipus; species Trachelipus rathkii. The sequence continues at coordinate 4,164 of JABUQX010126062.1, forward strand.
CAAAATATATATATACTGAAACCTTATGTGAGAAATGCTTATTAGGCTATATATATACCTATACTATACCTATAGTAAATAAAAATTATTTATAACCAGTAAATATTAGTTATACTTAGATTCATATCTATGAATAGATTAATATTTCTTATTGATGATCTTACAAATATGGATGGTTAAGCCTCAACATTTATAGTATGACGATATTACTATATTTAATATTATTATTAACTTAATATTAATTAGTATATGGAAATTTTTATAAGTCTTTAATATGGCATATTCGGTATTATTGATAAGAAATGACTAAAGCATGTATAAAGTATGACAATCTTTTACTATTATATCCTAATATACACTACTATTATGTATGTAACTTAACATAGTTAATGATTAGGTGTACAAGTAGTATATAAGACAATGTTATAGTAGATATACTTACCATATATATAGGAGAGAACTTACGAAACAACAAATATAAACTACATTTAGACTGACTTAAATCATGTTATATTACCAATTATTGTAGGATAAAATATGCATATATATATAAAAAGCTTATGGTAATATATAAATCACTCAATAAAAAATAAAAGTAATAAAAAGAAAGTCTACTAAAAAATTAAATCACTAGATATAGAGACTGAGGGTTTCATAGATACACGATGTTACACTAATAATAGTTTATATATATATAAAGATACCTATACCAAATGAATACTAATATATATCGAAGAACCAATCAATTGAAATACGGTGGCGAGAATTAATCTCCAATTATATTCTTATAAGATATCTATCCCCTATACTAACTTAGCACTCCTACATTTTACATACTAGCATAATCACTACTAAAAGGAAGGGTAATTTAGCTACGATAAATAGGAATAATATTTTTACTTATTCACCTTCTATCAACGAAGAGCGAGCAAACGAAGACTATCTCTCCAAAAGGGCATGGTTACATCAACGGACAACTACCCATCGCCTTCTTTTCGCTATTGGGGAAACCTTTGGAAAAGAAAAAGAAAAATTTTGGAAAATTAATAGGTGTTGAAGCCGAGTATGAGAAAATGAAGTATTATAATAATATAATATAACTAATATAACTAATGTTAAATAATATAAATAAAATAGTAATATGTAAGAAGTGAGATTAATCAAACCTTATTCATTCATTATTGATAAATCCATAATGAATGAAATTAATATATCAATTACGTTTAATTATAAGTGTGAAAGGAATTAGAAGTTTCATTAAGGGTCAATGAAAGACTCTGAGAATATAATGCTTAGGTATGGGATAAGCTCAGAAATCCAAGTGTTGTAATGTCAAAGTCAAGTATGTGATAGTAATAGGAAAAGAGAGGGGGAGTTACCACCAGAGAGCGTTAAGCCCGCTACCACGGAAGCCGCAGTTTAAGGCCTTCTGGTTTTCCAAATTTACGAGATTTGGTTAAGCCTAACGGCTAATCCATGCGGAGACCCAGGTGTTCGAATGCGCATGAAGGGAGATGTAGCAAGCGAGGCGCGCGGGCCGGCGTGCGTGCACATACCAGCCCAATGTGTCAGTTATTTTATTATTAGCGGTCGAGATTCGATTTCCGAAGGAAATCGAATCTGAGTCGAAAAAACAATTCCTCGCCTTTAAAGGGATCGTTTTTTTTACGCATCCGACTTGGCGTTCCGCCCGGCGTTTCTCTTCGCATGACCGTTTTGACTCCGACACACCGATTTGCCCGAGCGCACCCCGCCGACTTCCGAACTTTATCGTAAATCGTGCTAAAGTCGGAGAGTTAGTGTAGATGATGGAGAAAGGGTAACCCTCATTGCTAACGAAAAGTTTACGGGTCCCCGTGGGTCCCGGCCGAGTGGGAGACCCCAGCCCCCCGATAAAAAAGAAATTAAAATTGGATCAGATAAAAGCGAAATTTGGTGAGTAGGATCATAGGTTTGAGGTTTCTAGAAAAGACTTGGTAATAGGAATTCAAGGGAGTTGCTCCGGCACACGGTCCTGGATGCCGCTGCGTGCTTAGTTAATAAACATATTCGTATAGAACAACAATATTGGTGTGTTATTATAGGTTATCGGATCTGAGATTTCTCGAAAATAATGGTTTTCAGAACGATTAAGTAAAAAAATAAATCAAGTATAATATAATAATAATAAATAACAATTTCTTTATTTTTTTTGTTTAACACTTACAAATTTAACTTTTTTACATACCCTAAAGCCAGTAAATCACGAAATCAAACCACTATCCAACCCTCCTGACCATCCTGTGATCTATTTTCGATCTATTGGATAAGGCGTCAACTTTTAACTAAAAGTTGTATGAAAGTTTTTATCATTACCTAAAGCAGTATAATCACTAAATCAAACCACTTTCCAACCTCCCTCCTGTACCATTTCTGTAAGCTATTTGATCTATTGATTAAGGGTCATATTGTCGAGTATCATTTTGGATAAAACATAACATAAAATCAAGTTCTTTATACAACAGATCAATCATGTATATGTCTAACGTAACCGAAAGGTTTTCCACTTAATGAAGCTTAACATAAACATCAACTGAACTAAAGAAAATAATGGCCATAGGAACATAGAAAATATAGATATGATCGAATAAACGTCTAACATTAACAAAGTTCCAACAACTTTAAACACCTAGTAAGAGGCAACTAACAAGGTAATTGCAACGGAACCTAATCTATCTTTTTCAAGCATAACTCTAACATATTAACATAAATCTTACACTAAACACAGTAACGCCAGATTTAGCAAAAATTTTATCACAACAAAATGGTTAATTATATACCAGTGCCACGAAGTATGCTAAACATTACATAAAGTTCCATATTAATAAAGCGTAAAAAAAATTTGCAAAGACTTGACTAAGAAACATAATGATCGAAGACAGGCTAAATACATTCTTAAGCAGGAATCGTAGCAGTCAACATTAACAAAGTGTCCACACTTAACAACAGTAAAGGACAACTAACATGGTATTGCAAAACGTAATCCTAATCTACTTTCGGTTTCGAAGCATTAACTCTAACATATTAACGGTTATTCTTACACTAGCGATACCAGTAACAATTTAACTAAAATTTTTCTCCACAAGCATTGGTTTTTAATTATCATGAAGATGCAGCGAAAAGTTATGTCACGTAACAAAGTTTCAACACTAATAATTCTAAACATAGAGCACATCACGATGAACTAAGAAATAAAGCCGAAAGACAAACAAAACACTCTTAAAGGCAGGAATAAAAGCAGTCAACATTAAACAAAGTTCAGACACTTCTAACACAGTAACAGCAGCTGAACATGGTTAAGGGCCAAACAGGTAACTCTATTATCTTTTACTTTTTTCAAACAAACTCTCACAAATTAGACGTTAAATGTTCATTACACTAAACAGTAACATTTTAACGAAATTCTCAAACATTGGTTAATTTATCATACTGACAACGTAAATATGCTAACGTAACAGAAGTTTTCACACTAATAAAAAGCTAACATATTTGCGTAACATGAACTAAGGAAATAGCATCAAGACAAACCCAATCACACTTACCAACACACAAACTGTAATATTAACACAAGTTCCAACACCTCAACACAGTGGAAAGGCAACTATACTGGTCTAAGCAAAACGTAATGACCTATTCTTACTTTTTCAAGTAATCTCTAACTCATATTAACCGTTTCTGTACAAACGGACACAGTTAAGTTGAGAATAAAGAGTCAGGGAGAAAGGAAAGAATATTACCCAACGAAAGTTGCTAACGAAAGCCACATTAGCAATTTGAGATATGATTAGAAGAAATAAGAATAAAAACATTTAAAGAAATTTTAATGTTAAAAAGACAAACCTAGAATACAAAACTAACTAAATTATATGCAGAAATAATGCGCAGTACCAGCTGATTCTTTATATACAGCTAGTCAGTGAGTAATATATGCGATACATAACAATGTTTTTCACAATTAATAAAGCTACAACATAGCAATGCATAGAACTATCGGAAAAATAATTGTTACAATCGACAAAAGCTAACACATTCTTACCGTCCGTAAAAACTGTTAACATTAACGTAAAGTCAACACTAAACCAGATAAACCTAACTAAGCTTTACATACAAAACGTAGACCTGTTCATGATTTTTCCATGGCATATCTCTAACATGACTTAACTTAATTCTTACATTTGACTACAGGTAAAACATTTATCAAAAATGTGTGTTCATAACCATACCTAACCATCAATTAATAGCCGTAACGAGTACAAACTATACGAATAAAGTAAAGTTTTTGGACTTATCTCTTTTTAGACTTCCGCTCCCTTCAGAAAATACCGTAGATATTATTAGATAGGCTAATGTGAATATAATAATAATTATAACGATGAAGATTGATAAGTGGACGCACGCCGGCGCGCTGCGCCGCTCGCGCTCTCTCTCTCATGCATGCGCATCGAACACCTGGGTCGATGATTAGCCGTTAGGCTGCCTAACCTCAATTCTCGGTTTGGAAAGTCAATAGGCTTCAAACGCGGGCGTACCGGCTACGCTCTCGGGGGGTGACCCCTCCTCTAATACATCTCTACCACAGACTTGAAATTTACCATGTTTCGAGCTTATCCCATATATAGAGTTATATTTCCAAGTTTAAAAGCAAATATCTCTTAATACTTTTGAGAAACAAGCTGTCAACCCGTCAAACTGTATAGCCAAACTGATATATATTATATATTAATATATATAGTATATATATTATATAATTATATTATATATTATATTATATATATATATATATATATATATATATATATAATTATATATATATATTTAATAAATATAAAAAGATTGTATATATATAAATATAATTATATATATATATATTATATCTATAATATGATCATTTTATATAATATATAGTATATAGTATATAACTAATATATATATAATATATAGTATATTATATTAGTATATATATATAATATTTATATATAATATTTACTATATATTATTATAATTTATGATATATATATATACATATACACCATATATATTATATTATATATATTATATTATATATATTATATATATATAATATAATATATATATTATATATATTAGTATATATTATATATAATAGTATATTATATATATATAATATTATATATATATATATTATAGTATTATAATTATTGACACCGAAATTGCACTTAATCACTGGCCATATTATATAATAGATCTGGTTTGTTTGCCTATGCAGTTAATAAGAGTGTCAAACGTGTAACTTTTTCATTTTGTAAATCATTAGAATTGAAGCATAATTCTGCTCTAAACTGTTTTGATCCAGGCGACCTATTTGTGATTTTCTTGAAGAATAGGTGGATAGAATATATCATATATATATTATATATAATATATAGTATATATATATATATATATATATAAATTATTATATTATATATATTATAATTATATACCTATATACTATATATATCATATAATTAATATTACTATAGATATATATATAAACATATTATATATATATATATATTATATAATAATATATATATATTATTATTATATAATATATAATATATATATTATAATATAATATATTATATATATATTATATATATACATAATATATAATCTATATATTATATATAATAGATATATGTATATTATTATAATATAATTATATATTTATATAAATAATATATAGATATATATGATATAGCTATAGTAATATATATATATTATATACTATATATAGTTATTAATTATTAACCCAAAAAATAGTCACATTTATAACACTTGAGTTATTGCTTATGTTAAAGTTTTCTTTAATTTTAAGAAATGGCTTTGATGCGGATGTCTTTAGTTTGCACTTTACTTTCTTTTATTATTATTTTAAATTAGGAGCTATAAAAATTAAATTAAATTATTATTTTTATTCGAAATGTGCATTATAACCGAGCAAATAATAATATTTCTATATAAATTTAGTTACTAATACTGAACAGATGTTTTATTTCCTCCTATTTTTAGCTAGCCAAAAAAACAGATACTTGTAAAAACCTGGCATATGTTGGTATATACCGTTGATGTCGAAATTTGGATCTCGGCTATTTTCGGAAAACAAGCCGAGCTCTCACCATTTTTATAACTGATTTGAAAAAAAGTAAGCATTATTTAACTGACAATCGACTCTTACACTTTGTGTTTTACAATTTTTACATTTAATCTGTTAGTATGTATTATGTAATGATATTTTTCATATGAGCCCTAATTTCTTGTCCGCAAAAGTAATATAAGAGAAATTTTATAGTGACCTTTGAATGAAAATTGGGTAAGAAGATAGATTGTTCTATAATGAAGCGTCGTGCTACAGCCCAAGCAGCGGCCGAGTGTAGAAGTCGCCCTCTTAGATATATTATAATCATATATAATAAAATATAAATTATTTTATTATATTCAAACACTGCATAATTATGATATAGCATATACGTATATATATATAGTTATATATATATAATTATATATTAATATATATATATAGTATTATATTATTATATATATAGTACTATATATAGAGAAGTGAAGTAGAGAGAAGGAGAGAGCAGAATGAGAGATTTAAAACAACACAAGAATTTCCATGTACCATAACATACTGTCCGTTCCTCGTCCTATAAATAGCGGTATAGTACATATAAAAATATATAATATAGATAAGATATGAAAATTTGTTTTTTTTTCTAATGCGATGCACTGAAGTCAGGAAAATTTGAAACCGCGACTACATATGTAGGGTATATGTAATATATATATATATTATAATATAATATTATATTATATAATATATGAATATTTATATTATATATAATAATATAATAATATATATATATAATATATATATATATATATATTAGTATTATATAATATATTATATATATATTTATTAGAAAGAGAGATGTGAGAGAGTCCGAGTAACTAAGAAGGTTTACTGGGGTTGCAAGCTGCATATATATATCATATATATTATATGATAATATATATGATATTATATTATAATATATCTTATATATATATATATATATATTATAAATATAATATATATAATAGTAATACTATATATATATATTATATATATATATATATATATGTATTATTATATATAAATATATATTATATATGTATATATATATATATATATATATATATATATATATAATATGAATAGTACTTAATATCACTCGGACCCTCCTCCCATTTGTCAATTTGACCGTGCCACAGCTCCCCTTCAAGTCTGTTTCGCACAATATCTCATAGTATTGGTTGCCCATCTGGACCCTATTTAAGCCGTCAAGTGATTGTCTACTTCCTATAACGTCCATGAACACCTTCTGAAAAGTTTATCCATATCTTGTCTGAATCTTCCCACTATTAGCAGTAACTCTATTGTTCTGTGTATATTAAGAAGTGAACTATTTTATAACATTTTGTTTGTTATGATCTTATTAAACAAGGGTAAAATTTTTATGTAGTTTTATTTATTTTTTTGACTGACTGAATATTTCATTTCCCCATCCAAATCTTCCCGTTTGACACTTGAACCATTAATATGTATAGGGCCTCCCATGTTGCTGGAATTTTTAGCCCAGTAGTGTGCCGCTTCTCTTCTCTGTGAGCCCTGGTTGATTCCTGGTACACTTGGACTCAAAATAATATCAAATAGATATTATAAATAATATATATATATATAGTATATATAAATATATATAATAATATTTATAAGTTAAATATATAATGCATATTTATATATATATATATTATATATTATTATGATATTATATCTAATATATTTTGTATGGGTCATTTTTTTTTCCATAATGGGTGTTGACTCATTTTTCTTTCAACAAGTATACTGCTTTAACAGATTAAATATTATGTATAACACAATACGAAATAATATTCAAAATACGGTAAGTAAACAAAGAAAGCCCATGGTTGGTTAAACTAAACCATCGTTACTGTGTATGCCAAATCTCATTCAAATGGGGGTTATTCTGATAAGTATATGCATCTTTCACTCGTTCATTAAAATCAGCCTTGAAGTGGAAGCTAATAATATTCTCCTTTCGACAGGAAGGAAAACATAAAAATAAATAAGTGAATTCTAAAGACATCCTTCGTATCCCGTAATTTCGTGACTGTGTATTTTATTACAACAGTTCAGGAAAATGCTAATTTTCCACCTTATTGTTCCGAATGTTCTCATCAACTTTTCAAATGTATGTTCCTCCACTTTTAATAGAAATTACACCTCTTGGATCCACATCCAATACAGCATACAATATTTTTTATTAGATAGTTTACCATTGCCTGGTTATAATGTCTTGTTACAAAGCCGATGCATAATTTAAATTGATAAACATTCTTTCAGTATCCATCCAAGTCCATGCTATTACATTAACTTGAATAAAATGTTATCAAATGTCGTTCAAAAATATTAACTTGGATTTCGGTACTTTTTAACTTTCATGATAACATACCTAGCAGAAAAAAATAAATAGTTTGATTAATTAGAATCCTTTAAATCCATAATTTACCGATTCTGATTCCAACTCTGATTCTAACATTTTCAAATCCAATTCTGATTCTGAGTCTGATTATAAGAGATTTTCAAGCTAGATTTCAATCCTAGTTTTGGTTCACCAAAATTTACAGATTCCGTGATTTTGGGCATAGGTTCCGATTCCAATTCCATAACCCTGGTGCCTTCCTACCTTAAATGAGGATAGCAGGGCTTACAAGCATTCAAAGCATATTCCGCCTACGATAATTCTGGGTATCTTCCTGCAACATTGCGATTTCAGTTTATTTTCCCCCCATCAGCAGTTAGTTTTCCCATCTGCTGGCTGAGGGTGCCTCTAATTGAAGGCAACATGCTGCATGTTTTTTTTTTTTTTTAAATTTTACACAGTTTCAGCTGTTAATCTATTTACGGTTTATTCCATCATTGTAAGCTACCTTGTGTTCCTCTAATGTTTCGGTATTAACTTTGTATTCCTGTTTTAGAATTCTTTATAAAAGAGATTTTCTATTAATTTTTGTTCAAACTTAACTTTATAATCTGGCCTTTACCAGCTAAGCGCAGCTGTATCTGCGAATATGGTTGCATACACGGATCTTTTATTTTAATATGATTACCAAGCATTAATGTATCACATCACTGGACCTTGAAAATTTTATTGCTATTCCATATGTAATGAACTGATTAACAATATTCTCTTATTTTTTATGCCTTTAGGACCCTATGATTACCATCACGGACCAGCTTATCCCGAAAGGCATGCCAAAAGAACGTTAGAGAATGGCACTATGATACGGAGTACGGGCACGAGGCAGGAATCGCTTTGACGATGACTGCCGGGTTATTCCCATTTAACTTCTAGAAGGGTTATTAATACTTAATTTTTTGTAATCATCTCAAGTTACTAGTAATAGTAAAAGCTATGCGTTTCTGTGAGTTTAACTAGATTTGCACCCTATTTTGAAATGTATTTGCAAACCTTATTTACATTAAGTTATTTAAAATCAAATTTTATCTTTATCATTTATTTTTTATTCAGATATTTTGTGCCACACGGAATTATTTTTCTTGATTGTTAGTATTTCAAATTAAGATTTATCTTTTCAGATTTATAAAATTATTGAAGAAAACGAAAAACTAAAAGAAGAATTAATATTCTATCAAAAATCCACTAAAAGTGCCTTTAAGAAGCGCTTCTGTTTTAAATACTGAAGCTTTGTCATTATTTCAAGTTGGTATTTGGGGTCTTTTGAGTTTATTTGTTTATATAATTTGGAATATCCATTTTCTTAGCTAAATGTTAATTTTCTGTTTGTCTTTTATAGAATACAACTTCAAGATTAGTAATCTTACCTTTCAAGATGATTTATCAGCTGATTTTGAAAGCACAGATATTGATTCAGTTTCTGGTGAAAGCTCTTTAAACCGATCAAACAAATAATTGGCGGAAGAGAATAAAAATCATTCTGTTACAGAAAAATTTAAGCATTCATTTTCATAGTGATAGATTTTTAATAAAGCTGGTAAACACATCAATCATGACCCAAGAACCAATCTTGGTAGACCAGAAAAAGTCACAGTGATAATGAAATACAGAACAGGAAGAGTCGCCATTACGAACGAGTTGCTGATTTTTGCTCCTGTTCCCCATAGGCGCAGAGCAAATAATGACAGATTAGAATCTGCCAAAAATCCATACACAGACTGTTCCTGAAAAAATATAACTTCATCTTCCTACTGCTTGTCATTCAAAAACTCATGTTCATATTTGTCCTGTACACTCCTACCTGGACGTACAGGAAGTTGCCTTATACTGTTATCCAAATCAGAATAACTTCCGTGATTTATCAAACTATGAGCTATGCAAACAAAATGTAAATATTAGGCCAAATAGAAGGAGACATTCAGCAAAATGTGTGGCTTGGCGACAGAGGAAAAGTTATTTACAAACCTTCTGATTAACAGTTGTCGTGAAGCATCTACCTTAAACATAATCTTCTTAAATACTCTTCTGTAAGATTATATATGATTTTTAAAAGTTCTCTGCAGGCTTTTTTATCCTTTTCATATCCCATAAAATTTATAACACCCTTGATATTTGAAACTTTCTGCAGGGTTAGTTGTCAGATAGTGTAGTATTCAAGTTTATAATTATGAGCCCATCATAAAACAGTAAAGTTTCACCTTCAAGGGCCAGCAAACGTCATTTTCACAGTTTAAGCAAAAATTCTCTCTGAAATGTTCCTTAACTTAAGATTATACGTAGTTTTTTAACCTTTTACTTTGTAAATATAAATTTTAAAACATCATATTATTTGGAAAACAACTTTAAAGTTTACATTTGTATTCCAAATAAAAGTTCACTATTTTTGTCAATATTTTTTGAAAATTAAAATGAGAGAAAAGAACAAATTGAATTTATGCTTTATGGACTTTCAACATGCTTATGACAGGGGTAATATGGAAGCTCTGTGGCAGGGTTAGTGATATGGTGTTGGTGTCAGGCTTCTGACTGAATCAAAAATTTTGTATGTTGATAATTGGAAGCGTGTGTAGATAAATGGAGTAGGGGTGAATGGGTTAATATAACATAACTCTCCCTCACTCCACTATTAATGTCTCCATGGCTATTTAGTTTATTTATGGATAGGGTGATGAAAGAATTTAAGACAAGGGAGGGGTTTAGACTGATGGAGAATGGAAGAGAGTGGAGGGTGACCTGCATATTGTACGCTGATGATTTGGTTTTGTGGTGTAAATCTGAATAAAGTTTGAGAGGATTGGTAGAGTGGTTTGGAAGGGTCTAGAAAAGTAAATGTAGATAAAAATAAGGTGATGGTAGTTCGTGAGGAGATTATTCATTATGAAATCATGTTGGGTGGTAAGCAACTGGGACAAGTATCTGAGTTTAAATATTTAGGCTGTATGTTGGATGAAAATGGAACGGATGATGCAGTGTGTGTAGTGGGGAAGTTGTGAATGGTAGGAAGGTGGCACTGGTGCAGTTTAATCCTTGAAGAATGTAATGGGATTAAGTATTGAGTGTGCTAATGTTGTGCACAGGGTATGTTGTTACCGGTGTTAATGTATAGTAGCGAAACTATGGTGTGGAATAAGAGGTGTAAATCTAAAGTGCAGTCTGTTTTGATGGATAATCTTAGAGGCGTGTTAGGTGTGAGAAGAATTGATAAAATGAGGGAAGGGCGTGTTATGGATCTGTGTTTTGTAAGAAAGGAGTGAATGAGAAAATAAATGAGTGCATATTAAGATGGTTTGATCATATGGAAAGGATGGATAATAGTTGGTTGGTTAAGCGGGTGTTTAGAGGTGAATGTTGAGAATCGACCGGCTGGGAGACCAAAGAAAAAGTGTATGAAGGAGAGGAATATGAATTTGGCAGAAGCAAGAGGATTGGTGCATAAGCGCTGTAAATGGCGTGGGTTTGAGAGGGCATGGTTATGGCGCAGGGGATGAACCCGAACATTGACAAGATACCACAGTGGAGGTCTATTGCTGTGTTGTATGGCTTTGTTGAGTGATGATGCATATTTGATATTTTGGGGTATTTTCTATGTAATTGGTGGTGTCCAGTAGGCCTTTTTGTTATTTGTATATGTTTTCCTAAGTGGGTAGTTTGTTTTGTTTACGTTTTGATATTTTATTATGATGGGGAGGTGGTCGGAGTTTAGGTCGGTTTGTGTTGACCATTGGAGTTTAGTATGCAAATTTTGTGAGCATAGTGTTATGCCTGGTCATGTGTAGGTTTGGTTGATTTGAATTGGAATTCTGGTGTGTCTGTTTGTATTGTTTAGAATGTTTAAGTTTTCGTGGTTAGATGTGATGTGTATTCCTCTATGGTTTGCTTCTTGGGCGTTGTACCATGTAGGGTGGTGAGCAATGAAGTCTCCTCCCATTATGAGGTTTGGGAGGTGGGAGATATCGGTGAGGTTTGGTTTGTAATTTCTGGGGCAGTGTGGTGAGGTGTGGTGGGGAATGTATAGGTTTATTAGGTTGTGTGGCTTTTTGTTTATCATTATTGTGATGATTATATTTTGGTGTCCATTTGTGTTGAATTGTAATATGTTTATGCTGTTGTTTTGTTTGTGTGTGTTGTGGATGTTATTGTGGGTGGGGTGCAGACTTGGCAAATTCAGTTATGTTTTGAAGGGGGAGCGTTGTGAAAGGTGAGCAGTGTTGATGTATCCACTGCTCACCTATTCGCAACTTGTATGGGAGTTTCTTACAATTTTGTTGTATTTGGACATTGAGATAGTTGATGTCATGATTTATTTTTATTTTTATATATATATATATATATATATATATATATATATATATATATATATATATATATATATATATATATATATATATATATATATATATATATATATATATATATATATATATATATATATATATATATATATATATATATATATATCTCTCCTCATGGCAAATAATCAGTGATATGGTGTGGTGGTGACTGGTGAATCAAAAGTATACCCATGGTAGTGAAGCGTGTGTAGAGAATAAACTGGGTGTGTGTTGGTGGTTTGGGATTAGCAGGTGAGACAGGGTTATATTTATAATACTCCTTGGTTATTCAATGTGTATATGGATGGGGGTTATGAATGAAAGAATTCGAGGTTGGGATGGCAGTGGTGTTAAAATGATGGAGAATGGAGAGGAGTGGAGGTACCTACTGTATGCGGATGATTTGGTTCTATGTGGCGAGTCTGAAGAGAGTTTGAGAGGTTGAGTGGAGAGATTTGGCAGGGTATAAAGGAGGGGTGCAAAGTAAGCAATGGGTAGTGAGTTATGGTTGTGTGGTGAGGACAGTCCTCGAGTGTGAAGTTATGTTGTAGATGAGCGCTGGAGCAAGTGTCTGAGTTTAAATATTTAGAATATATGTTGGATGAGAAGACGGATGATGCAGAGTGTAATAGGAAAGTTGTGAATGGCGGGAAGGTGGCTGGTGCAGTTAAATCGTTGTGTTGAATGTAAAGGGACTAAGTCTTTGGTACGCTAGAGTCTTACATGAGGGCATGTTGTTACCTGTGTTATTGTATAGTAGTGAGACTATGGTCTGGAATAAGAAGTATAGATCTAAAGTTCAATGTGTCCAGATGGACAATCTTAGGGGCATGCATAGGTGTGAAAAAAGATTAATAAGTGAGGAATGAACATATTAGAGTCAGTGTGGTGGCGAAGAAGGAAGTGCAATGAGAATAAATGAAGAAGAGTATGTTGAGATGGTTTAGTCATAGAAAGGATGAATGAAAGTCGGTTGATTAAACCGGATGTATGAAGTCAATCGTTTTCCATTACCAGTGAGCAGCCGCTCGATAATTTTAAAACTTTTATATTTTGCATGGCGTTAATGTTATCCCTGGAAAGTTCAAAACCACCATTCGTTTTTGTAGATTTACTCTGGTTGTAACAGGGTGAGCCAAAATGTTTGACCAGGTGGAGCAAAATTTATCACTTAATAGAGGTAACATTTTAAGTCATATCTCCATATTGGTAATTCTTATACCAAATTTCATAGAGAGTGATTTACTTTAAGGTACATTTGGCCTTTCCTGTTTTTTTTTGAGAAAATAATATTTCACCATGAAAATGAATCCGAAATATTGTGTTAAAAATCGAAGAAATTTCCATTTTCATGGGTGTATTATTAAAAGAAGGAAATAATTTAACGCTATGAAATTTGGTGTGATGATACATACTGAAGTATGGTTTAACCTAAATCTTATTTGAAGTTTGGTGAATATTTTTAAAAAATTTACAGGGTGTCCAAAAATCAATTTTTCGGAAAATCGGTAACTTTGAACCTTAATATCTCTGATGGGGTAAGTGCTAAAAATCTGAAATTTTTACACATTATACTACTACCATAGATGTTCCTTCACCTGTAATATTGACTTTGGTATTTGCTTGTTTTAAGAAATACAGCCATTCAAAAATGCCAAAAAAATTTTTAAGTTGTGTTATGATACCTATTATTATAGTTATTATAGTTCAAGACAATACATAGACAAATGAAATAGTGTGGCATCAAGGAGAAATGAAAACAATGTTAAAAAAAAATTAATTTTAAGGTTAATATACATAAGAATGTACCATTATATCTACTGTAAATGACAAAATTAACTAAATAACTTGAAAAATTTATCTATATATATATATATATATATATATATATATACTATTCTGTATATATATAAAATATATATAAAAATATATATGATATATATATATATACTATATATATATATATATATATTATATATTATATATATTTATATATATATATATATATATCTTTCTATATATATATATATATATATATATATATATATATATATATATATATATATATATATATATATATACCGTAGTCGGTACATAGTATAAAATTTATAAAGGATATATGTAAGTGCTACAAAGATTTCTGGTACACAGATATAAGAAATCTTGTACAAAGCAAGTCCTGTATGCGAAATAACTGTTTCATTCCTTTTTTTGTATTATCAAGGTCACCGAGGTGATTCTGTCACCAACGGCGTGCCATGGGGAGAGAGCCAGTTATGAAAAAGAGATCGGAGAGCCAACATCTTGACACTCTCTCGGTCCAAAAATTGATACTTTAATGGTAATCATATTTAAGGTATTTAAAAAGCAATTTATTTTTGAACAGTGAAATATCTTAATGTGTGTTCATGTAAAATAGTCATTAGACATAATTAAAGAAGCGTTTCGCTATTCCAAAACTATTTTATTATTTGCTATATCAAAGTGATCTCTTAAATAGGGCCAATTAATCATTATAGAGATCAAGCTTTGTACATATATATATATATATATATATATATATATTTTATATATGTATTCAAATTTATACATATATGTATTTATATCTCTCTATATCAATATATATAATATATACATATATATATATATATATATATATATATTTCATAGGTATGATTATAACATAAAAAAAACCTTTAAATGCAAAATAATAAAATTGTGCAGTATATACCGGTTTATATATATATATATATATAAACTGGTATATACACAATTTTAAATCATTTTTAAGGATTTTATATTACTCAAATCATACTATAATATATGCTATATATATATATATATATATACATATTTATAACTATTTCTCATATATATATATATATATATATATATATATATATATATATATATATATATATATATATATATATATATATAATAATATATATAATATATATATATGTACAAGAAACGATTAAACATGTGATTAATTATTTATTAAGTCGCTGTCTAACATGTCAAAATAGTTTTGGAGATGGCAGCTAACAATTACCTTTATTATTATGTTGTGTTTATTTTACAGCGAGACACCGCTGATTCAAAAATAATTGCTTTTAAATACGCCAATCGTTACCGATATCGGTGCGGTTTGACGGCGTCAGACATTTGTCCTAACGCTCTCATAACTGCCGTTGTGTGTTCGTCTCGGTGACCTTGATAATCTAAAGGGGAATGAAAACAGTTATTCCCTATAGGAACTTCTTTATGAATTTCTTATAATCTGTCTTATAAAAATATATATATAATGCATACGTAATACCCGACCATTTATATATATATATATATATATATATATATGTATATATATATATAAATATATATATATATATATATATATATATATATATATATATATATATATATATATATAATATATATATTATATAATATATATATATATATATATATATATATATATATATATATATATATATATATATATAATAACATATATATATATATATATATATATATATATATATATATAGATATTTCGTTTCAAATTAATTGTCATTTACAGTAGATATAATGGTACATTCTTATGTATGTTAACCTTGAAATTAAATTTTTTAACGTTGACTCATTATTTCATTTGTATGTATTGTCAATTCAATAACTATATGTAGGTATCATAACACAACAAAGAGCCACGGCGTTTTGAAGGGCTGCTCTTAAGTAGCTAAATCTAAGTCATGGTGAAAAAAAATGATAATTCATGCTTCACCATCAGTATTAAGGTTCAGGGTGCGATTTACGAAAATGTTTTGAACGCCTATAATTTTAAAAATATTCGCAAACTAAATAATTTGGGATTA
Source organism: Trachelipus rathkii (assembly GCA_015478945.1). Taxonomy (NCBI): domain Eukaryota; kingdom Metazoa; phylum Arthropoda; class Malacostraca; order Isopoda; family Trachelipodidae; genus Trachelipus; species Trachelipus rathkii. Next base: position 20,976 of record JABUQX010126062.1, read on the forward strand.
AACCAACTACTTCAGTAATATCATACCAAATTTCGCAGGTGACTCTTTAGCTTCTTTCATAATACACCACGTGGAAGACTCTTCGATTTTATCTATTTTAGGATTCATTTCATGGTGAATATTATTTGCCAAAGCATAAAGCAAATAACCACCATGTCTAACAATCACTTTCTATGAACTTTTGGTATAAAGGTATAATATATGATAAGTGATGAAATTTTCTTTCCACCTGATCCAAACTGCCCCAACCTGTTAACCAGAGTAAATAAAAACGATGGTGATTCGAGCTCTCAGGGATAACGACTCCATGCAAAAATATAAGTTTTCAAATTACTCAGCGATAACTTCCGTATTTTTAGTGCCATAAAATGGATGATTCCTCAGTGAAAGTGTGTTGGGGGCAGGTGGCTAGGAGACCGAAGAAGTGGTTGAGTGGGTGAACGAATGTCTGGGGAGAGAAATGTGAGTATGGCAGAGGCGAGAAAGGTGCATGATAGGAGAGAATGGCAGGGGTTTGTAGAGGCATGGTTGTGGTCCACTGGGCAGGATTGAACCCACCCGTGACGATTTTTCTGGTGAGGGTCCGTCACCCGGTCCATAGTGCTCAGGTGATTTTCTGTCATGTGAGCTCTCTACTAATTAATGAATTTTTAGGGTGAGTAAGGCTGGGCTTTCTTTTCGACGTTTGTCATGTTCTCCTGCTTTTCTTTTCCGATCTTGTACAGCACCTTCCACAATCTTGGGGCAAAGAGGAAGGTGAAGAAGAAGAAAGAAGATATATATATATATATATATATATATATATATATATATATATATATATATATATATATATATATATATATATATATATATATATTATATATATATATATATATATATATATATATATATATATATATATATATATATATATATATATATATATATATATATATATATATATATATATAATATATATATATTTATATATTTATATATTTATAATTTATATATATATATTATATATATATATATATATATATATATATATATATATATATATATATATATATATTTAATAATATATATATATATATATATATATATATATATATATGTGTATATATATATACATATATATATATATATATATATTTATATATATATATATATATATATATATATTTATTTAACATATTGTCATATATGGATAGATAAAAATATATAAATAATAATAATACTATATACATATATATATATATATATATATATATATATGCTACTATATATATATATATATATATATATATATATATATATATATATATATATATATATATATATATATATATATATATATATATATATATATATATATATATATATATATATATATATATATATATATATATATATATATATATATATATATATATGAGTCTCGGTGGCGCAGTGGGTTGAGTGGTGCGTTTGCACGCTCAGGGTCGTGAGTTCGAGTCCTCGTCAAACGGGATTTGTACTTTCGACTAGTCACCAGGACGGACACGAAAAATTGCCGTTTGTAGGAGATTTTCTGTAATTCATTACAGTTTACGGCATAGTGTATTAATACACTAATCTCAATACCCTCACCTCACTCATCCATAGCCAACACATACAACGGTACAACCTTTATTACACATACAGACACCTACATTCCTATTAGCCTCACGCACAGTAGGTCTGTGAGTCCAGAGCCTAGCCATGCCCACCGATGGCTGGGATATCTTGACTTGGTTCAGACTGAGGCTGGGGTTACTATCACCCTGATAACTGTGCACCTTTCCACTTGTATGGGCCCACTGGTCGGGAAAAACATAAAATAGTAACCTTTCCCCCGATTGTCGTGGTAAAATAAATAAATAAAAAAATATATATATATATATATATATATATATATATATATATATATATATATATATATATACTATATATATATATATATATATATATATATATATATATATATATATATATATATATATATATATATATATATATATATATATATCATCCACCTTTTTTTCCCCAAGACTGGGGGTAAGGTGCGTACCATGCACTGGAAGCAGAAAAGTAGTAGAAGAATATGACACAAGTTGAAAAGAAAGCCCAACCTTCGCCCCCTCTATACCTATTAGTGAGAACCCGTCGCAGTCAGAAAAAATCCACCCTAGAGCTTCACGATGTAAGGGAGAGTGAGGGTGCACTCAGTGACAAGAACCCACAAGGGAAGTTAATGCGCCCAAGCAGCTTGAAAAGTAGAATCTAAACAACCAATCAAATTTAAGAACTACGATCGGAAACTAAGACTACTACTACATTCAAAGACCAAGAAGGACCCAGTTAATTTCTATAATGAATGAATGAATTATGTTAGTCAGTTAGTCTGCTAGTTAATTAGAATGTTATAGGATTAGCGTAGATTTTAGGTTATAAGTTGGTCGGTAGGTTCAATCTATCCAACTCTATAACTCTGCTGTGTAGTTCTTTTATATCTTTACTATTAGTTCTGTTAGTATTCGTTAGCATTAGTAATATTTCCTAACGGTTACCGCTTTACTCACCAGTGCCAACCAAGTCAGTGCTCCCTGCAACAATCGTTTTCCATATCCGCAAACACAATGAAATCAATCCTCTTGTTCACTGAAGGACCCTTCCTTGAATAGAGTAAGGTAAAGTTCAATATTGACTGGGGAGAACAAAAAACGGTTCTTTTTACGTTTATTTAAACTTAACTTTAAGGGAGAATTTAAGCTACATTACAACTTTGATCCAAAGATGATCCTGAGAAAACTGATGAAACACTCAGACAGATAGCAAACAGATTTATATTTCAGAGTTCAGTGGTAAAATTTAGCAAAACTGATAAGTATACTACTAAAGATGGAACAAGTGGAGTTATGAATGTGTATGATAAAGGATACATAATAGACTGATAGATGGTAATGAGTTCTCAGTTCGTCATAATTTGGATGACTCTTAAGTAGGTCAGACAAAGACAGGGCTGCGGAGTCGGAGTCGTGCAATTTTCCAGGAGTCGGGTCGGAGTCGAAAATTCTGTGCAAGGAGTCGGAGTCGGGTCGAAAGGGTATTCCTGTGTAGGGAGTGGAGTCGAATATTTATAGAACTATTATTATTATTATTATTATTATTATTATTATTATTATTATTATTATTATTATTATTATTATTAAACTGAAAGTATTGAATGTTAATTTAAAATGGCTGTTTATAATAAAATAAAATATTGCATTATAATTGGTTATACATTCGTTTCCGAAACTGAAATATATTTGTTTGTCATGTGTTGCGCTGCGCCTGCATCTTTATGTCTTTACTATAGATGTAGCGGATGGTGATTTTTGACTATACGCGGATGCGGATAGTAAAAATCACTATCCGCGGATTGAGGATGAGGATTTTAGGTGTAACCACAGAAATTGCTTCATATATATACTATATATATATATATATATATATATATATATATATATATATATATATATATATATATATATATATATATATATATACTATATATATATATATATATATATATATATATATATATATATATATAAAGAAGGTTGGAAGTTTCGTAGCTGTCAGGACAAGTGAAGATTTTCTTTGCGTGGTTATAGGGCGACAGAGCTAGCAACCTGGTCCTTTCCTTTTGCTTGTATTACTCTTGGACCAGTGTTAGAATCTTATGCGCCTAGAAGCAAGATCCTCTGGAGACCTCTGGGTGAACGAGTTTTGAAGCCTAATGAAAGAAGATGCTAGTTCTACTGAAAGGGCGAAAACCCTACCTGAGAGTATTAACCAGAGGACTGGCATCGGAAACAATTGCGAAAAGAAATGGTTTTCTAAAATGCTCTAGGGTTAAGAGTTTCGGGCCAAAAGAAGATGTTGAACCAACTGACAGGGCGAAAGCCCTTCCTATTATTATTATTATTATTATTATTATTATTATTATTATTATTATTATTTATTATTATTATTAT
>JABUQX010126062.1:30000-31206 GCA_015478945.1 Trachelipus rathkii
ACCATCAAACCCACACACATTCACTATCCCCTCTTCATTACTGTTAATATTATTGCAGATTCTTGAAATTGTTCTTTCCACACTCCTCTCACACCTACTTCATCAGTTACAAAAGCACCATCCTATTCTTCTTAACAGATTCCTATTCTCAATCTTGCTCTTCTTTGCTGAAGACTTTCTCATATTAAATTCCCAACATTATAACCTGACTGATATTCCTTATCCTTGTTCTCTAGTATGCACCTTTTAGTATTTCTTTCTTCCTCCTTACAAGCATCTTTCTTTTGAGTCTTCATCATTTTGCTTTTAGTACATTCAACCACACTTCTTTTTATATACCGATTTCATCACCTCTTCATTCCATCATTCACTGTTAACATTCCTACTTTAGCACATTCACATACTTCCTTTGCACTACTTACAATTGCTTCCTTCATTTGCTTTCAGATTTGTTCAGTTTCAACTCCCGATTTATTAGCGAGCGCTCTTACATACTTAACCTTATTGTGTATATAGCCTTCATATAATTTCTACTTCCTTTCGTATCATTATATCAAATCAGCCCACTAACTTAATTTTATAAAACAACATAATGATCCAGTAATCCCATTCTAACCCCTCACTGATTTAACATCAACACATACTTCAACATCTCCTTCTTCACCATCACAAATCACACTTTTCACTTCGATACCATCTCTACCTACACCAACTCTAGTATACTTATGATCTCTGTGTTTAGAAAGTATTACACACATACCTCTCTCTTCACAGAAATCAATCACCTTCCTACCATTCTCATTTCTCCGCCACCTCAAAACCACCTGTTATACCATCCGTTTTTGATCACCTATCCAACCATTCAGGTCCGCCAAAACTATCAATCTAAACTCCACCTCTTTTGTCAGACATCATTCACATTCTCATCCCCAAAATCATGCTCTCCTTTATATTCCTCCAATTGGATACATTATAACCCATACCTTGGCCCTTTTCAAACTTAATTTAACCATTAAATTCTAGGACCCTTTAATCAAAGTCTACCAGCTTCATTACCACAGGTCACTCATATTGCAATCTTCTCTTCCTCATTTCATCTCCCATAACACACACACATTTCACATACACCATCATTTTCATTTTGCTGTTTTGTTTAGTCCTTGAGCAAATCAAATTTGCCCTTTCATATATATATATATGTATATA
>JABUQX010126063.1:0-2500 GCA_015478945.1 Trachelipus rathkii
AAGAGAGAAGATTACAAATTAACAAACAAAACTATCTAGAAAGTCTATTTATTAACGAGTAACCAATAAAAGGTTTAAATAGGCTTTTCCTCATATTAACATAAATTTATTACAATATTTTTTTTTTACATTTTCTTTATTAAATTTAACCAGGATTCAAAAATGTTTCATTTCGTATATATTATGAAGTTTTGAAAAAATACAGTATATGTTGTTTCAGAAAATATCACATAGCAGTATATGAATATGTGAAATTTTTTTTTTATAGAACTCCCGTTCCGTGTGGGCGTTAAGTAACATAATAAATTATTATATATATTAATATAATAATTAATATATAATATATATAATTATTAATATATACTATATATATATAATAATATATAATTATTATATATATATTATATAATATATATATAATATATATTACATATATATATATATATATAATATATATATATATTATATATTAAATATATAGGCCTGTTATGTTTTAAGACTCCTCAGTTTTGCAAATTTAGCTTTTTTAATAATCTCGTAGTATATACTACTACAAAGCTATTCAGTGGTAACGGACAATGATTCAAAAGTTCGAATATTTTAAATAAATTATTTAACAAATACTATTATATATAATAAAATTTTTAAAAATGAATTCTCGAAAAGTACGACACTTATAGAAAAACAATTACATATTTTGAAATCAGTGTATAAAGCTTATAAAAATGTAAAAAAAAAAAAAATTAGGGGGCTCGAGCTGAAGGGGACAGAGGGGGGACGCTTTATTCCATACCCCGATAAGGGAGGGGCGAGGAACCCCGGACACCAAATACGAAAAGGGGGGTCTCCGGAGACCCTCCCGGAGCGGGGGGGGAATAGTCACCCTTCGTTCCCGGAAGGCCGAGAGACCCGACTCTGTACATCTTGGCGTTTCCCCGTGGGGTATCCTTTAGTTTAAAAAAAAACAAAAATTAAAACTGACGGAGTTGTACAACGTAACTGGTCTATATACTTTTTGAATCATGTCCGTCACCCCTAAAAATGACTGTTAGGATCATATACTAAGAAATATATATAAAAAAAAAAAAGAAAAAAAATAAAACGAAAACGGACTCGTAAAACATAACAGGTCTATATATATATATATAATATACTATATATATATATAATATATATATATTATATATATTATATATTATCAATATATAATAACTATATAATATATATATATATATATATATAAAGGGAGAGAGAGAGAGAGAGGAGAGAGAGAGAGAGAGAGAGAGAGAGAGTAGAGAGAGAGAGAGGAGAGAGAGAGAGAGAGAGAGAGAGAGGAGAGAGAGAGAGAGAGAGAGAGAGAGAGAGAGAGAGAGAAATGAAAGTGTGCACTCCACGCGCGGCGCATAGGCTATCAAGGGGGAACTTCTCAGGTAGTTAATGCTGGACTATCCGAACAAAGGATCGATCACTGAGACTCTATGCTTTGCGACCCGCACACTCGTCCTTACAAACTCGTCCTCTCTATGACATTTTTAATTTCCTCTTAATTATTCTTACAAACATTTACGTTTCAAATTCCTATATTTCTCTTTTATTAGGCAGAAAATACTGTTATAGGGGTAGTTTGTACGTGTGTGTGAAAACCAAATATTTCTGTGGTTCCCGTATTTTTGACCATGGAAAATATCATCGCACGCGACGAGATATATCACGCAATTTCCTACGATACTCTGGAGGATATTTTTTAGGATTTATCCTTCAGAAAAAATTTCCATCTGGAAGTTTTAAAGATCCAGTAGGGAAAAATCCATGTGGATAATATCCTGCTGGAATTTGTAGGAATTTGACCATTCCATATGATCCATAAATTTCCAGTTGGCTTCCCCACAGGACCTTTTTTGCTGGGAAAGGCACCATTCCTATTTATCATTCTAAGCAGGTTCCCCTTATTCTCATTCTTAACTGTTCGCGCTTCCTTCCAGAAGAGCTTCTATTCTCCATCCACTTCGTAAGTTCCCTTTCATCCTCTTTCCAAACTGTTCATGTTAACCCTCTTCTTTTCTCCTAGTATAGCACCCTTTAGTAATTTCTTTTTTCCTCTTTATATATATTCCAAGCATCTTTCTTTAGAAACCTCATCATTTGCTTTTAGTACATTCAACCACGCTTCTTTTTTACTTTCAACCGCCTTCATCACCCCTTCATTCCACCACTCTGTTAAATTTTTAGTTCTATTTAGCACATCCATACTTCTTTTTGCAGCTCTAACATTAACTTCTTCATTTGCTCCCAGATTTGCTCAGTTCAAACTTGTTCACATTCAACCTGATTTACTTGCGAGAGCTCTTACATACTTATCTTATTACATTGTTCACCAATTTAATCTCATCTTAATTTTACCCACTTCCTTCGTATCACCTTCTCTCCCATCCAGCCCACATAACTTAATTTCACAATAGACAAACATAAATGATCCGATAATCCATTCTTAACCCCCCCC
>JABUQX010126063.1:7500-24080 GCA_015478945.1 Trachelipus rathkii
AATAACATACTACACATTGTCACATTGTAATAATTTCACAATTTTAAAATATCAAACAACAACACATCAAAGCTGCCTAACCCAATCAATACTTCTCATAATGTTTAAATCAACTCTGAAAACACACAATTAATTATGTAAACAAATCAAAATTAATCTTAGTAACCTGTTCAACAGATCTCTTGTGATTCAATTACTCCTCCTTAAACTGATGAATTTGTCTCAAATTTAATTTCTAGTTTATCTAGAGTATTAAGTGTATTGCATAATAAACATATATACCATTGGTAATTAGGGTACAATTCAAATTAGACAGTTTTCTTTAAAACTAATTTACGATAAAATAATTTTTCATGGTAAATTAACTTCAATCTAAATGATGTAAGAAAGTTTTGTGTTTTAACTGATGTTTTAAAATAATGTGTATCCCACTGTGTGTGTGTGTGTGTATATATATATATATATATATATATATATATATATATATATATAATATATGTATATATATGTATAAATATATATTTATATATTATATATTTTTTATTTTTAAAAAAAAAATATATATATATATATATATATATATATATATATAATATATATATATATATATATATATATATATATATATATATATATATATATATATGGGGCTTGTCAATTCTGTGACTAACGTAGCCGAAGTCAAATCTTTTTTCATAATTTACGTTATCGGACAAAATGTACAACAGCGCGAGTAGGGAAAAAAAGTATGAACTTTTTTTTTCTTCTACATTTGTATGTTTATTACAGCAAGTTTAGTTGTGAATTTTGTTTATTGAAGACAATGGAAAAGTGAATAAATTATACACTAATACAAATTTGGTTAAGATTAATTTTAAGTAGTAAGTTGACATGATTTAAAATAAATAATTAGGAACTAATTCATTTTTTTTAAAGGTGTGAAGGTCTTTTATTACAATAAAGTTTTATTTTGACTATTATCAAATAAAAATGTGTTCGGATCCATGCAATCGATATGGATAAAAGCTCACTCACGCATAATTGACAAGATTATATATATATATATTATATATATATAATATATTATATATATATATTATATTAAAAAATAGATATATAAAATATATACATATATATATATATATATATATATATATATATATATATATATATATAAGGGAAGGAGAAAGAATTCTCAGAATGTACGTTCTACGTGTGGTAAGAGGCACCTAAAAGGATATTGATATTTGGGTTGGCAACCCACAGTCACCACCACTCATTTCCATGCTAGAAATGCTAATGCATGTCTCTTACTTGGTTGTGACCACCGTAAGCGACCTTGTATCTTTCGGTGAAATTGTATGAATTGTCTGGGCATATGGAGGAATAAATGGAGAGAAGAAAGGAGAGAGAGATGATATAGGCATTTAGAAAGGGTAAATTTGATTTGCTTGCGGTGACTGAAACAAAGATAAAAAAGGTAGCGGTGAAAACGAGTGGTGTGGGAGGAAATGTGTGTGTGCGTGCTGAAGTGGAGGAATGAGAGGGGGAGAGGAGTAGCGATTCTGAGTGACTTGTGGCACAAAGCTATGGTGGATTTTGTTTGTGAATACTAATGGTTAAATTTAAGTTTCAGAAGGTCAAGGTATGTGTGGTTGTAACATATGGAACATCTGAGGGTGATGTTGAGAGTATGACTGATGGATTCGAGACAATGATGCCTGAATCCATTAGGACTGGAACATTCAGGCGAAGATGCAATAGACTATCAATTCATCATTGCAAAGATCATATATCAAAAGGGCATCTGAGCCTCTAATGATCTTGACAGACTCTGAAAGTGAATTCAGCAAATTAATTACTGTTTGAGGAGGAGACTGAAACAAACCTAAGATGGATAAAAGATAAATTAATAAATTTTTAATTTAAAGAGAAAAAAAAGTCTTAAAAGAAATCAATACTCTGCATACGTTAAGAAAGTTCAAAATTTGATCAACTGTAGCTTCACATAACAATCTTTTGCCTCGAAAGCTACTGGAAAAGTGATAAGGTGGTCAACGTATAAAGATTAATCACTACAACCGGTTATATTTCTTAAAGAGAGACGAAAATGGTAAAAATTTGCAACTTATCTTAGGTAAGGTATTGACCCTTATGCAAAGGCTTCCGAAATAATAACTAGGAATAAAAATAATTTATTCGGCATGATGTTCAAAATTTGAATGGCAAGTATGCTCTGAATCATAAAACATAGAGCTCCAAAGTAGTCCTCTTCCACCACAAATTGTTGGAGTAGAGTTCTCTGAGAAAAATTAAAGTATTTTTCTCCTTCACCAAGAAGTACAAATACCTAGCACAGCAGATAATGCACCAGAACCCTCTAGTTCTCATAGATATAGCTATAATTACTTCACAAAATCATGCCGATTAGGGTGTAGCTTCCCTCTACTTTTGAACAGCTTGACTACTTAGTACCATCATAACAAAAATAAATTGTGGTACGCATGAATTTGTCAGTATTTTTACTTTTATATATAGCAACCTTCAGCAACATTTATCATTGGGCACATAAAACTTATACACCATACACATTTAGGTAATTGATGTTAAACATACAAAATAAGCGTTTTATAATACATAACAACTATTATATTATTACAAATTTGACGACGATATCTATTGTCAATGAACACATAACACAGTACATTAATTACAACAACAGATGTTAAAAGCTATTTATAAAATATATAACTTCTTTAAGGGAGTTCACAATAATATGGGATCTTCTCTTTATATGACTATATATATACTACTCATTAATAAAACATAATTTTTTATATATGGAAAAAATTTTATGGCAATTAATGTTTGGTAATTTATATGATGTGGTATTTTATAATTTTGAAGGTATCCTCATAACTATATATATATAATATATATAAAATATAGATATCATATCCAAAAGGTAGGAAAGCGAGACCATATTTGAGTACTAATATAGGTATTATAGTTGTGAGAATGTACACTCTCTACTATATATTTTCAAGCTATACTAATTATACCATAATATATATAAGTAATTTTCTCAATTTGACTAGTATAAACGTAATTTTTATTATTAGGGAAGGTATATATATATATATATATATTATAATAGTTACTACTATATATATACGTTATTGTATAATAATATATTGTATTATAGTAACTACATATATGTATATATACATATTCAAAGATTTATTTAATGTGAGTACTACTATCTGGAGTTAAACTTTTAACGACTCATATTCTCACTTATAGAATCCTAAGCGGAGTAGTAATAAGGAGTAGAGAATGAATGTAAGATATAGGTAGATTAGTAATTAAAGTAGTAGGAGAGAGAAGTAGGTAGAGATAGTATAGTAGAATATAGTAATATAGAGTAGTAGAGTGTAAAGAATAGAATGAGATAGATGAGAGTAGAGTAGAGAAGGAAGAGTAAACAAAAGGAAAATGGATACTCACACGTAAAAAATAGGAGTTAAGTTATGCATGGCACCACATAAGTAAAGGGCAAACCACTGAGTGAAAAATCAACTTATAGGTGGGTCCTGGCCTTACATATCTATTAAATGTCAAAGAAAATTTGAATGGCGAATTGAATATGAATATTCCAGTCAAAAATAAATAAGGAGAGGTATAGAATAGGAAAAAAATACATGTATAAGAGGGGTGAGTCGCGGTGAGTTATAATAAACACATAGGATATGATATTGGTAAAAGAATTTCTATTTATATGAAGATTCAAGAAAATAGTATACATAAGCAAAGATGGGAAGATTCAGACTAAGATGTGGAATAACTTTTAGAAGGTATTCCTAAAGGAAAATGATGAACAGAAAGACAGAAAATTCTTAGAAGTAAGTGAAGGTGTTCTTTTTTGCCAAAGTTTTTGTCTGTGATAATTGGCGACACGATGAGCAAAAATTTGCAAGAGGGAGGAGTGTCCCGTGACAATAGTGGAGGCGAGTGATAAAATTCGGTGCTGGGCCAATATTTGTTGTTATAGCGTGGCAGAGTACTCATCCTACCGGTGTAAGCGCTTTCGTTGGTGGGAGGAAAGACATAACCCTCCACCAATTGCTCGGTTTTATACAAACTCATTACTAATCTTGGGGCGGGCTCCCCTAAATACGAATCATAATTATTTTCGGGTACTTCACGCAGTCTCAGAACCAATAAGGTAGAAGCCCTTGATCGAGAGAGAGATATATTGGGGAGACAAGGTTGATAGGAGCGCAGCAATGGCGGAATGACATATCCGGGAGGTACCAAAAGGCTTTTAAAACAAGATTTATCTGCGAGGAGAGGAGGCGGTTGGCCATTTTGGGCATCTCTATCCAGACGATTTCAATTGCAGTTGACGTCCTATATGAGGGGGGGGGTCCGGTACATGTATGGAAATAATTTTGATATTTCATTTGGGGGATAGGAAGGAGCTGCCGACGAAATTGTTGTACAGCAGATACCATTACATTTTTTTTCAAAATTTGGGTATATTTTTAGCACTGGAGAAGCGCTGAGACAGTCTGAATATACATGAATGCTTGAGTTACAGAGAATACGAAATTCGAGGAAACAAAGGACAACTCATATATATACAATTAATTAGGTGTCAACGCTCAGAAAATTGAAGCATTAGGGCGGGGAAAGGGAATGGGAGAGAGGTATTAGATATAGGAAACAAACAGCAGACGCATCCCAGGTCCAATTTTGGGGCCGAACAATAGTCCCAGTATAAAGTATTAATAGATCCGCCAGGTACACAACACTGTTAGTTGCTAAAAATACACTAGTGCATATTCTTTGTTGAAATGTAGAGTGGAGGGAATGAAGTATGTCTTTATAAACGGTAGACATGCAGAGGTCTGACCTAGATTTTTGACGAAGAGAGTTTCAGAGACTTAAGCAGAAACTGGTGGGTAGCAGCTGTGATATATAGGAAACTATAACGAGTGCTTTAGGCCTCTTCTCGAGCCATATTGGGGTTACGATTAGAGCAGACAGCGAGCCGTGGCAAGGAAATGTTCTCGGCGAGATGGAAATACGATATAATTAATGAAAATCGTCTTTAAAACTCGTTTGCAGGAGATATAGGCTTCAGTGAACACATAAAGGAATCTTCCTGTTATTATATTCATCTACTCTGACAGAAATTAGGTGTCGCAAAAAGCAGGAACGAGTATTGTGAGTTTGAAAGAGAGAATAGATTATTTGTAGCTAATTGTAATGATAATTCGTTATTACCCTTCAAAAGAGAGAGAGTGTGAGCATCATCAAATTGGTATCTAACTTCTTCAAAGGCTAACCCTGAGGGTGAGGGGGAAGATCGGAAGTACTCCAGTGGATGAATACGGTAGATACACCGTATTATGCGTATTTGGATGGATATATACAACATGCTGCATGTTAGCAGAAGTCTAGGGGAGGCCCAGTAGCAATTATATAATAAATCCATACTAGCAATGTCCAGCTCGATCGAATATAGAATATGAGCGATATAAGGAACGCAAGAAGGGACCTACTAGCGATCGGCACACTTATATGATTCATTAAGCCTATAAAAGATTATTTTAGGCGAGATGACGTTAATGTAGAGGTCAGAGGATACAGCGATATGAACTAAATGATGTTTACAGAGTATTTAATAAATGAACAGTGCCTACGTGTGTTATAAAGTATGAGTCTTATATTCTAGAAATAATCCTAAACGATAAATTTAGACCTGTATTAAGAAGTCATAGGAATTATTAGGACTCAAGTATGACGACCATATTAAGGTTTAAGTTATCGGGTACTAGGGAAATAAGGATGAGTCTCAGGTTAATATTACTTATACGATTTCCTCATATTTTATATCTTAAAAGTAATTATGCCTGCGTGGGTTACTGGTGATGAGAGGTGAGAAATAGGATAAAAAGCCAATAGAGAGTTATTAAGCCCAGGTATACTAATAGGGTGAATATTATCTCAATGAGCTAGGTTGAAGTTTGGCCATAGTTATCCATAAGAAAATGCACACCTGTCATCACTCATTATAGGATATGTATAATATATAGACTATTAATATTAATATAAAGTATTATTAATATATAAATACTATAATAAAAATTAATATTATCTAATATATATAATACTAATATATAGTTATATTAATTTATATATATTTATATATTATAATATAAATAATATATATTAATAATATATATATATAATATTTATATATTAAATATATATTATTATTATTATTAATATATTATATAAGTATATATATTATATATATAGATATATATATATATATAATATATATATAATATATAATATTAATATATTAATATATAGTTAATACTATATATTAATATTATTATGATATATAGTTATATATTATATATTACTATTAAAATATATTAATATGTATATTATATATAATAAATATTTTTGATATGGGGTTCTTCTTTCTTACTAATAATATATTTGGGTTACTCAATGGAGTCCCTATATGCATGATTGTTAAGGCATTGGATATCTATATATCAGCGAAAAGAGGTTACTACTTGATTAATCAAAGAGGTGGAGGCAAAAAATCTTATGTAACAGTCTCGAGAATCATACGGCTGGGAAAACTGTCTACTCTAACTGAATCGTTCCTATCATGATTATAGAACTTCTGAGAAGCAGAGACTACTGATGTTAATACCCTCAACTTCTAGATTTATGATACCTATCATATAAGATTTGCTTCACGAGCGGAAATTCTGTTTCCAAACTGGCTATTCTCTAGGAGGGGTTTATACATTTCCAAGTAAGGATTTTCCAACAAATGTTAGTGGAGAATATCATCTCTTGCCTTTGACTTCTAAAAATCTTAAAATTTAGTTTCGATATTCGTTAGATAAGTTTGGTAAGGACCGATTTAGTTTTCCACATTGGGCTATCAGAACTGCGCATTCTATCTCAGAGTGAGACAAAGACGTGAGTCTGAGAACAGAAGTGAATCGAAGAGAGCTCAGGACACTGACGATGAATCCTGAGTTTCTTAGACAGATGAGGCGTATATTATTAATGTAAAAAGTAGTGAAGTTGGACAGTATATATCATCAATGCAGGAGAAATTGGTACTATTGTTGGTCCGTCCAACTTATCGAATCTTTCTCACTACAGTATAGTTATTGGGGATGCAGAATATACAAATAGCTGATAGGTTACCAATAAATTGTTGAATTAATAGAGATATCGATATTAAAGAATTCTGTATCTGAAGAGTAGCAGAAATAAATAATAATAACTATATGCCAGAGGAAATGGATATGGACGGGAGCATATGTACACTAAATTCATTGTCTGGGCGCCATAAGAATCGTATACAACCGGCTCTGTTTTATGCTAATTCATGTAATCTGGTGTGTCAGTTAGGTTGTGCGATTGTTTTGTAGGTATGATTGATTGCTTTATGTGTGTGGTTAAGATGAGCGGGGACTGGGGTTTGAATTGATGGTGTGCTGTGTCCAGGGTAAATGTAATGAAATGGTATTTGTCCCCCTGGTTAATTTTAGTAGTCTATGTTTTGAGAGGGACTTACCAGGTGTCATAGAGCATGTGCAAGTGTTGTAGTGATTCCTCACATTCACCCTCGAAACGCAGCTTCAGGATAGGCAGGAACACCGATACTGGAGTGGCTTAGCATACCAAACTAAGGGCGATTTACATGGTTTATTCCTTGGCTGGCGAATCGGAGTCCATGCAGGTTTACAGGGGGTGAGATCGATCGATACGGTTTATATACCAGGCCGCAAAACGGAGAACTGTGGAGTGATGTTGTTTTATAGGTTTTTGGCCCATTGTCCTAAGCAGTAGCGATAGGACCCTTATAGTTTGTTTGTGCAACTTTCCACACTAAAAATAAAGGAAGGGGTTGTGGAGGCTGACAGTGCGAAAATATATGTTCGATAATATTAGTTTTCGCGTTTGGGTATTAATTCCGCGCGAAATCTCAGCACGGGCAGCTGCTTTAAAATTAAATATGTTTGGGCGGGGGGGGGGGGTACGTGGTCCTTTTGTATTAATCTGAGAGTTTCTTCTTCTGCTCACGGTTAGCTTGAGTGCAATTTTTGGGACCTACCAAGGGGTTGGGCAGACAGCCTGCGCTGCTGGAAGATGCGGAAGTGCAAGCGTTCCGCTGCTGTAATAACCACTTGTTGGTACAACTGAAAAGTCAGTAAATTATCTGCAGATACCTTAGGGAGAAGAACGAATTACTCTACGGGAGGACAGTGAGAGAAGTGAGGATAGCTGTGGCCCTGTAATATAAGAGGAGGGATAGGGGCCAGACTGCGCAGCTAGTCTATAAAAGGCTTTAGTCTGCGCTTTTCGAGCACTTTATAAACAATATGGTGATTCCGGTTTAAGTATTTTAGAAGGAGTGGGCAGGGTGGAGTACTCCGTTATCGTGTGCAGCTCATATATAACAGTTTATTGGGTAACTGATTCAACTCGGGCCAATCATTCAGAAGTAATAAAAGGAACTGGACCACAGCGTATCATGCAAAATGCTGTCGGAAACGGGCGCAGATCCTCAAGTGTGCACGAGTAAGAGCCACAGGATAATACTCAACCAAAAGATCGCAAATAGCTTTATGTTTGTTATCAGTAAACGGCTCAAGATAATCTGTCCTTGGAGGTATGGAGCCGCTGTGCGTCTAAATAAGGCCGCATCCCAGGGAAAATGGAGTTGGGCGTGACGTAGATACTAACAACATGATCTATAGCAACGTTAGTAGTCGAAATGTGAAGACATCTCTTGGCGCACTAGAGAGCAGATGTGCGCGAAGAGATTTGAAGCTCCTAGATGAAAGCATTATTTACCGGAGAAGTAAGGATCGTTTCAGCTGAATTGCTCGAAGCGCTAAGTTTATAATTCACTCACTCCTAATGGCGAAAGCGGGTTATTAGTGTCAAGGGTCGGTGCAGAACCTACGAAAAGTCCCAGATGGAACTAACGAATTTCCGTGTGCCTGCTGCCATCTATAGACTTGAGCATCAAAAGATTGTGCTCCATTCTAGTTATTACGAGGAGTATCCGAGTAAAGATTGAGGTTGTACTGGAACATTTATTGGAATTGTGAGCGTTTTCTGCCTCACTAAACCAGCCTAACGGCTTCTTATTTCTGCACACTATAGGTTCTACTCTTGGCCACAAATTTTTCGTATTAATGGCAAAATTGGTCGTTAACATTGCTAAGTGAATCTTTTCTGATGGGCAGTGTTTTATTTGCATGCAAACCGACGATCTTATACTTAACCCGACGAACATCTGATATGCGCACATGAGAAGTCGCGTGACAACCTAGTGGCGGGAACAGGTCATCTTTCCTTCCAGATTGCGACATACATACATCTATGCAACTTGTGGGTGTAAGCATATGTACTTCAACTTACAGCTAAAATGTCTAAGTCCATCGGGGTGGTTCTTTCACGAAAGAAATTTAAGGTCTGTCGCTCAAGCAACGGGAGCGAGCGAGAGTTCTCTAATGAACCTCAGAGAAATGTGCCCTATCGGCCCCTTGGACAAGCTGTTGTGTCACCTTAATAGAACTCATCTATGTTTCAATCGGGAGGATATTATATGGAGTCACTAGGATACCACTTATTAGCTTACACATAAATTGATACGTGCGTGTAGACCCAAAAGGCCTTCAGATGGCGTGAGGCAGGTGTGTACTTCGCGCATAGAGAAGGAGCTGAGAACGTGCGACAGGTCTATTTGCGACATTCGTGGAGGGCGGGTAGCAGGGGTTCTGCGGAGAGGGCAATCGGTGCTTATATACGAATGGCTAGTCAGGCAAAACAGGAGTAGAATAATGCTAGCGAGATAGAAAAGCGCTTTTAGGCAAGCGCGGTCCATTTCTCGAATGACGCATTTGTGTAGGATTTGGCAGAAGCTTCGCACAATGGGAAAATGGAGGAGGATATAATAAACAGTAAAAGGTCGCCAAGTTACTATAACCAAAATGTATTCTCAATTTTAGAGTAGAAGAATCGGAATAATTGGGTGTGATCATACTGGGGAAATAGGGATATAGCGCACGTGAGTAACTCGCCTACCCACAACATGCTTCTAATGTCGTCAGGAGAGGGAGGAACTGGTAACTCCAGGTATAGTCGTATGCTATTCTATCAAGCAAGCAGATCAGAAATGTGTGGGGGATAGGGTAGTGTTGTTAGTTAAACTTTACTTGATGGTATAATGGGAATGAGCATTTCATTGTTCGTTATTTTTGTAATTGATTGCTTTACCTTTTTTGAATAAATGATTTTTCTCAGTGTTATGGGCACGAGGGGAAACTTCTCCTTTGAAGATAAGACTTGCTTAGCCGGTAGTTGACGGTATTAGGCGGAGTCGTGTGGACGTTGCGGAACCTGAGTTCGTACTGTAGCGATTTCTGATAACTCTGATCGACTCCTATGCCAGCGAGTTCCTCTGGGATCTGAGAGCCACGGGTAAGCGATATTATGATTATTATTGGAGTAAGATTTGGTAATCAAATAATATATTATTATGATTATATTAATTATAGTGAAATGTAGGAGATATCTTACTGAGGTATGGAATCATCTATTATTACATACATATATTATATATATATATATTATATATGTATATTATAATATATATATATATATATATATATAATATTATAGTATTATTAAAAATAAAGTATTTCCCCCAAAGAAAATAATGTTGGGGCTACATTTTGTTTTGGCAATCCGATGAACTCTCTGGGGTCGTGACAGCCTAAAATAGGTTGTGTGGTTGAATCCATAAGGTCGACGCACGCCCCTGGTATATAGAAAATTATATAATGAAGTTACAGTTAACAAGACCTGATAACGAAAATTAACATTTTTTAATCCTAGTAAAGTAAGTATATAAAAGTATATTTGACAAAATTATGTCGATGTATGCCCTGTCTAATTTTTACATAAAATATGATATAAATATTAATATATATATATTATAGTATATATATATTCTTAACTATATATAGTGATTATATATACATTATAATAGTATAATATATATATATTATTTCTTTTAGTATTAGCATGATTTACCAACCTAGACGTATTGGGCATGAACACTTGACCCGTTATCCTAACATAACAGTACCTTTGCTCACTATAGTTAAGGATACTGTAATACCACACACACACACACACACACACACACACACCAACCACAACACAACACAGCACACCACTATTACACACAGCAATAGCAGCCCTACACACATATATCCTACATCTAACAGCACTTATACCATCACCCTGCACAACACCACACACAACACACACACACACACCACCACACAACCACACACACACACACACACCAATACAAAAAAAATAATATAAAATTTTTTTTTATTACTCTAATCATAACTATATATAATTATAAGGAAGTATGTTTTAAAAATTAATATAATTAAATTCTTTTAATTAAATAATTAAAATGACTTTTAGAGTACAAACCCATAAATGGTTCTTTTCACATTAAAAAGAAATTAAACTGTAAGAAAGATGAAATCTTATCAAATAAACGACAACAAACAAATGAGCGTGGCAGTGTTTGAGATAAAATAAACTTACATGCATATATATATATATATATATATAGTATATGATATGTATATATATACTAATAATATAGTATATATATATTAATATAGTTATAACTAAAGACCAATGGCTCGTACATATATAGTATGTAAATTAATAGATATATATATATATATATAATATATATATATATAATATATATATATATATATATAATATATATATATATATATATATGGTTTGTTATATATATATATATATATATATATATATATATATATATATATTATATATATATAATATATATATATATATATGATATATATATTTTATATAATATAACTATATATATATATATATATATAGTAATATATAATATATATATATATATATTATATATAGTACTATATTGATTGATAAATAAAATTATCTATATAATATATATATATATATATACTATATGATATATAATAATAATATATACTAATTATATATATAATATATATATATATATATGATTCCATGTTTTCAAGATTTTCCCTTTTCTCACTTGCCCATGGCTTGTGCTTAGCTCAGAAATCTCGGAGACACATTTCCTAAATAAATGACTATGGTTTTTGTTTATGTATTTTATAAGTTTTAAATGAATAAATATATATATATATAGTATTATATATATTATAATATATATATTATATATATATAATATATATATAAATATCATATCATATATATATAATATTATTTAATATATAATATATATTATTATATAATATGATATATATATATATTTATAAATATATATATATATATATGATATATAATAGTATATAGTATATAAATATATAGTATATATATAGGTATAATATAGTATATATATATAAATATATATATATATATATAAATTATATATATATATATATATATGATATTTTCATATACCTACGAGTACATAACACACCACGACACAGCACCACCTGCGTAATAACATTAATTTTTTCTGTCTATACCTTTTGATTTCTCAAATAGTGAACGATGATCTCAAACTCTTAAAGAAACGACAGATATCTTTGTATACGAATAATTAAGCAATCTGAAGGTGTCCAGGTTACGGAATTCATGCAAAGTGCCCCGACTGTCGAATTGTTCAAGTTGTCTTTGAATTGTGATTTTTACACTAATCGTGCCCATATATCATTATATAATAATATATATTAATAATCTATTATATTATATTATATTATTATATATTATATTCATATATAATATATATATATGAGATAGTATATAATTATATATATATAGCTATATATATAATATATATTAATAAGCAGTAGGCCTATATATATATAATAAATCAATATATATATAAAGTATATTATGATATATATATTAATATATGATATAACAAATACATATGTTATTATATATATTATTAGTTGATATATCTCATATGATATACTAACAAAAATTACCGACCAAGTTGATAAATAATTTAAAGTACTGCTTGAGTCTTGAGTTAATTGTATCATTTAAGTGTAACTCTGTAGTAAATTCTTTAAAAAACAAGATTATATATAATAATACTATATTAGTAAATATATATATAGTATATATATATATATTATATATATATATATAATATATATATATATCTACTAGTAATATATATCTATATATATATGATGATATATAATAATAGTATATATGAGTTAATGATATATATATATATATACTATGAATATAATATAATAATATAATATATATAATATGATATATAGAAAATAATATAAGTATATATATATAGTAAAGTATAATATTAATATATATTATTTATATATGTGTATATATATATATATATATAATATATATTAAAGATATAATATAATACATATATATTAATTATCAATTATTATATATATATTATAATAATAGTATATAATAATCAATATATATTATATATAGTATATATATATCACTATAACTACATATATGATATCCCTAAATAATGCGTTTACCCAAATATTGGAGAGTATTCTCTTTTGCAACGACATATATGAAATAATCCATATACTATACTATAGCGTATATAGTATATATAGTATATATCATAGAAATATATATATATATAATATATATATAATAATATTATTATTAGTATATTACGAAGTATATATATATATAATTCATATATTACTAATTATATATCTATATATATGATAATATTATATATTAAATATAAATATATATAAGTAATATCATATATTATATATGATAATTATATATATATGTATAGTAAATAAAAGTTTTGTGTAATATCTAACCTTTATTACATAATTATGAATATATTTATTATTATATATCTATGTATATAATTAGTATGATCACACGTAATATATAATAGAATATAATATATATATAAGTATATGATAGTATTATATATATATATGAGTATACCATATATACTATAGTAGTATACTATATATATATAATAGTAATATAATATTATATTATCTCACTAGATATGAGAAAACAGTAATCCCGTTGTCAACACAAACGTTATAGACAATTATATTGTATGTTATATGTACTATCAAGGTTAACACTTAAAGTAGAATATTCTCTAACTCAAAACTATTAAATATTATGATTCTTTTTTTGTAGCTTTATTGCTTATGACCTCTACTACTCACAATCACCGTAATAGAGGCGCCCAACAGTCGGCCGCAAGCGTATTATTTGCGTTCAAAAGCATCAAAGCAATATTGAACAACTTATGACGCCAAGCTTTACGCATAAATTCTTACTGGTATAGCTTCAACCACGGCGAGCATATAATCTTAAGTATATATGCATAGCATAAAAGTAGTCAAAATAATACGTAGTATAATCATATATATATATATATAATATGTTTATATACATATTAATAATATATATGTATATATATATATGATAAGTATTATATATATATTATATTATTATATATATATATAATATATAATAATAAATAGGGTGAGTGTGAGCTGTACTATTACTTGAACCTCGTCTTGCCTCAAGTACTAGAAAAATTTGAGCCAAACACAACAAGGCGGACTCGTGATCCCCCTCCTAAGATTAAGTGTGCCTCCGGTTACCCGTTGAGCGGTGGGTGGTTTAACGTGAAGAAAAGAAAACGACATTAATTGAATTATTTATACTGAAAGGGTTTCGAGTTTTTTTGCTTGAGGGAGAGGATATGGATTTTCTTGTATTTTTATCTGTTTTTTTTTTGTATTAATAGATTTCTTTTATTTTTTTAATATGTTTATTTTTCTTCTAATTATTCTAGAGCTAAATTTCATTGCTAATAGAGTTGAAGAATCAGTTTTTATTTTCAATAATTGTAACGCACAGTAAAATTTTCATCAGAAAAGACAGATCGTTTTTTTCGGTAACTGTTTAGTTTGTAACTTGCTAAAGAAAAGCGTTTTCTTATATTTCTTTACAAAATATTTTTGAATGCTAACGTCTTTCCTTGTCATAAACCATCATATCCCTCTCCAAACGTTTATCTGCATTACAATCTCCTTATGTGTAAAATTAATTGTAGCTAAAATCGAGACATTACATAAGAAATTGGGTTTAGAAATAAGATAAAGAAGTTCCAAAAATAGGGTAAAATATGTCAATATATGTATAGCAAAAAAACAAAAAAAAAAAAAAAAAAAAAAAGAAAATAATATATTTAAAAAGTAGTTATATATATATATACTATATTATTATAGTTAAATAATAGATATATATATGATTTCTTAACGAAATATATATATATATATATATGAAGCCCAGCATTATGGGTCCAAAATGATTATTAATAAAAGCTAGTAAATAGTTATAGGCTTTCATTATTAGTATCTTCACACAAAATCTTTATAAATAAAAGAACAATTATGAATTATTATTATTATCAATAGTAGTAGTAATAGTACCTTATACTATATATAAAACCACTTGGTCGACCAACCATAGACATAATTGCTGTCCCCTGACAAATTTTTCGATCTCGAGATATGAGTTCCTTCCGATTCATGAATATAATATAGATTGAAGGCTAATGTGGTAAGCAATGAAAATGATATATACTATATATAATATAATATATATTTATTATATACTAATATATATAGGTATTAAATGTTTTACGCCCTTTGTAATGTCTACTAATACAGTGGATCAATAGATTTACACAATCTATAATAATTATTATTTATATATATATTAAATATATCTTAGGAAAAATCAGAAGTATAGAAAGTGCCTTTTAGGTTGCAAAAGGAAGAATAAAATTAGAAAAAATAGTTTTGAATCTAACTCCTTTTAAGAGAGGCAGGAGAAAATTCTACTATTAGCGGATGAACTGTTTTAATCGAAAATTTGGGTTCAAAACAGTAATTAAGGAGAGATAGAGAAGATATGTTGGACCTAATACCCGCAAGTATAAATGGTGCAAAACATTTTGTTAAAAAAAAAAAAAAAAAAATATGGTTATTTCGAGTTTCTCTAACGAAATCCTAACCTGAACCTAACCTAAACCTAACCCTAGATCTTTACCTAACTACAACCTACAGCCAACCTAAGCTAACCTTAACCTATACCTACACCTAGCATCCTAACCTAAAGATAACATATCAACATACCAGACAATAACCAACCGGTATACTAACCTAGTACTAAGCAGGCCCTAACCTAACCTAACTGTACTACATAAGCTAACCACAAAATAACAGAAAGGCATACATAAATAGACATACAATACATGACCTACACAGCTACCTAACCCTGCTAACCTAACTATACCATAATCCCTAGAAATAACATAGACACAACATAACATAAACATAGGACTAACATAACCTAACCTAACCATATACGGTACCTAA
>JABUQX010126064.1:0-5000 GCA_015478945.1 Trachelipus rathkii
CCTGTGCATTTAATACCACGTATTATTTTCTCGCCTCTATCTTTGATCTCTCCAAATTCTAACATAATCAAATTCCTATACTCCTTCAGTATCTATATCTTTTATCTAGTACATCACAAATCCTCTATATTTATTCTTACTGTGAAATCTCCCCAACCGGTCGATTTTCCATAGCACAAATACATAACCGTCCATACTATCTATATATCCCGCTTAATAACCAAACTCCGACTATCATTTAACCTATATTATATATTTAACTTTATTCACATAATGACTAAATCATCTCCAATGTACTTACTGATCTAGTTTTAATTCTCTATCATTATTACGCTCACCCTTTACTTCACTAATATATATATATACATATATTTATATATATAATCAATAAATAAATGACGTTCATATCCTCATTTTATTAATTCATCTCACACCTAAACATAATACCCTAAGATTTGTTTCATTACTGAACACATCTGATCTCTCTTACGTATCTATACCTCTTATCATGACCATAGTTTCAACAACTATATGATTACAACAGGTATAACTAAACATACTCTATATACTCTAATTCTATTATAGAGCAAAACGCCTATCCTTGCACCTCCGGAGGGGAGGAGAAATATATAGTCTACTTCACATCCAACTAAGATTTTAATTGTTCCACGCCACCTCCTACCATTCCTTTGTCCCCAACAGGAGGACCAGAGTTCGCACGTACTACACCCGCACTCTCTCTTTGAGTCTGAGAGTTTTCTCCTTATTGACTCGGAGCATATTTACTTCCCTCTAGGGAAGTATTTTTATACTCTTTCTAGAGATCACTTTGTTACAAGTAACATCAAAAAATTTCATATACATAACTATATATATTCAATCACAGCTTGAGACATTTCCTAAAGTGCAGGACTCCCCTCATCACTACTATATTTCCTTAGATATCTCTTATTTCTTCTATCTATTGTTACATTCTTAATACTCCGCTAGCCTTTCCTTTTTAACAAGAGACGCATATATCCTCTACAATCTTCTCTCAAAACAACTAACTTTATTTCAAGCAATATTAACCACAAACAAAAATAACCTTATTATATCATTTTTCATTGTATTTCCCATTAACTATAAATATTGCAGAGGTAACCACTTCTCCACTCTCTTCCATTCATCCATCATCTATAACACCGCCTGGATTCCATTATATGTCCCGACTGCCTTAACTCCAAGTTTTCTTGTAAACCTATCTTAGTTTTTCGAATATCCAATGCGGTAACTTTCTTTCAAGTTTCATATATATATATACCTCATTCTCTAATTTCTTTCTAATTAACACCATCCATACATAATTGAATAGCCATAAGGAGACATAATCAACATCCCTGCCTCACTTGACTTTTAATATTAATATACATCACTCTTCGAACTCCCATTTATTTAGTATACATCAACTTCAAGATTCGTCATACATACTTTTGATTCCATTCAGATACCTACCACCTATATTATAATACTTTATATATATATCACTGACACTCATGCATAATATGAAGCTTCCCTATTATACGTAAACCTAAATATAATTTAGTCTTCTCTCTCATCATTTCCTTTATCATTTGTTTCAATGCAAAGAATTTGGATCCATCAAACATTCCTTACTGCACTTCTAAAATGCACTTGTCTTTACATTACAGTCCCTATCAAGTATCTCACATATCGACGTATCCTCTATATCGACCAATAAAATACCAGCATATATCTTCCACACAAAACGCTCAATATACTAATTTCCCTATAATTATTACAGTTACCCTTATCCCCCTTACCCTAAACATGCTCTCCTCCAATCCTCGGAATCATACCATCGTTTCACGAAGTGAAAACGTAAATTCTTTATCTCCCATTTGGTTCTACAATCTCGCCTCCCTTCTTGAATCATTTCACCAGTAATTTACTCCAATCTATGCCTGAAAGATTTCCATCTTATTTCACTTTCTATCACTCCTAAATCCATTAAACTCATCCCCCCTTGCTATGACCTAATCCCCAATAATATAACCTTATTATTTCCTTCTTTGCAAACCATCAAAACCCCACACACATTCACCATTACATCTTATTCATATTAACTGTTATAATATTATAAATATCAGATTCTCGCAATAAGTGTTATCCTTCCACATCTACTACCTACTCACAATCAATTCTTCGTCAAGTTACGAAAGCAATACCATCCTACTATTCATCTATAATTTCTTAAGTAAGATATAATTTCCCCTTTAATTCTTAATTACTTAACCTTTATCGCGCTTCCTCACTTCCCAGAAAGAGCTTCCTAATTTTAGCCTTGTAATACAGTCCCCATATCATCCTTCTTCCACATAACTGTTATTCATTATAATATAACGTCCCACACATATGAATACTTTCGATATTACTGTATATTATCTTTTATCATTTTTTTTTGCCAAACTGATATAATTAAAATATGAGCTATATCTATATAGAGATATCTTTTGATGACCTCATCATTGGTACTTTTGTACATTCAATGCATCAGCTTTCTTTTTTAATTTTAACATTATCATATAAGCTTGCATCAACCTATCATATATTAAATACTATATATATATATATATATATTATAATATATATATATTTATATATATATTATATATTTATATTATATTATATATATATAATATATTTATATATAATATATATATATATATAATATATATAATATATTAATATCAAATATCTAATATTTTTGAAATGTATATTTTTATTAAATATGTATATATTTTATTGAATTATGTTATATTTTAATATATATAATTATGGTACCAGTAACCTCTATTTTATAGAAGACGCCACAAACCATATCTTAAAAACTATTAAAAAAAGCTACCTATAAGGGTAAAATAATAAGGAATAATTGGCTGGACACACTCATGGTCAAATTTTCATTTACCAGAAACTAGTAGATGTGGAAATAAAAGAGAAAAAATGAAAAAAAAATAAATAAAAAAATAAATAAAAAAATAAAAATTTATATCTCGGTAACATTAGCCCAAGGTAAAGTGAAATGAATATAATTTTTTTGGTTCGTTACTCTGTTAATTTTTATGTTCCGTGAAAAACTTATAAAAGAGGTTCAATGATTAACAGAAAAAATTATCAACATAAAATATTTGCTATTATTTTTTAATAATCATCCAATTTTAATTTTAAAGTGACATATTAATTGTAGTATTTATATATATAATATATTATAAAATTTGCCAAATGGGTTCAGCCATTATTATCAAACTGGCAATTGAATAATACAAGGCGTGGGCTCGACAGCCGACGGGGAACACGATTGGGGGTGTACGTTATTATTGTATCCATATACCCTTTAGAGGTGTAGGGCCGCGGGATGGAAACCCTTCCGTGAAAACATCCACCCCAATAGTATACAAAATGATGCGGTGGGTAATCCGGCAGTACTCTTCTCTCTCTCGGAGAAATGGTGGTGGAGAATTAGAGTTACCGTCCCCAATATTACGCCGTAGTTCCTCACGGGCCAAGGGGTCCAGTGGAGAGACCTATTGCATCAAGGGTTTTAGAAATCCTGTCCCGACCGACTCCTGCCTCCAGTGCGGTGAGCACGTGTATTGTAACCTGGCTGATGCACCCTATTCATGTGGGGATTATCTTTCAGCAGACAGTACAATGTAATATTAAATAAAAAACACAAGGAGAGAACACAAAATTTTCATATAGAAAACCGTCCATAATCTAAATTGTGAATTAACAAATTAAGATAACAACAAAAAGGTCTCTAAATACGTATCGCTGAGTGCCTGATAAGTTGTGACTTGTGACTCCGAGACTAACCGCGTATATCACGATATGTGATAGCGATTGTGTCACCTAGGATTAAGAAAGATATGATTTAAATTTCTGCAACAAACTAATCATCTCTTGTTATAAAGTCTTTATTTTGTGATGATTTTTGTCTTTTCAATGTATGGATGTTTGTGTATTATTAAGTTATTCACAAAATCTTAGGACAGAGAGGGACATTCTACCAATTAATATTGAAGATATTTCAGTATTATTCGCTGTAGCTATTTGTAGTATTTGATTTGAGATTGAAGATTTCTTTTTGAGAGATGTTTTATTTTTTTTTTTGTTTTTTTTTGAGTCATGTATTGTAGTTGCTGTCTACAATAAAAATATGTGAACCTGGGAGACATTCTCCTGAAGGCAATAATGGTTATTAATTCGACTTATGTATATTCCTGGTAGAGAATTGTTTGATGGTTTTTGTTTTTTTATGGAGTGATAATAAGTTGGGGGGAATGTGAGTGTGTGTTTGGTTGTGGTCGTTCTTCTAGTGATGGTGTCTGGACTCGTGTGTATGATGTTAGTGGTTGTAGTGTGTGTAGAGAGAAGAAGTGATAAAAGAATGAACGAGAGAGAGTGAGAGTAAGAGAGATGATAGAGATGAGAGAGTAGAATAGAGAGATAGAGTAAGAAGAGTGAGAAGATTTATGATGTTTATATATAGGTAAGATGAACAATAGAAGAAATAGTTTGAGAGATAAGAGTAGATGAGAAATTATTTATATTGAGTTAAATTAAGATAAATAGAATATAAGTGGTGAGTATAAATTATTATGTAAGAATAATTATATTAAATAATAATTATAATATATAATAATAATATATATATATTATTTATAATTAATTATATATATTATTATGGTATAATGTCTATATAAATACTAGTGTGTCGCACTAACGTAAACGATACTAATCTAATTATTATATTTGAGAAACAATATACGGAATTACAATTAATATTGGTAAAATATTTTTTTTTTTTAAAAATATATTATAAGAATAATAATATAAAAATTAAAAAGAATTTAGAATTATATAATATATATTTTAAATTATCACTTCACACTAAGCGTACAAAAATTAGGCTATGGATGTATAAATAAGTTCCT
>JABUQX010126064.1:10000-30000 GCA_015478945.1 Trachelipus rathkii
ATGTTGCTGTGATATGGTGGTGTATACCCGTTCCAATGATGGTTATTTTTCCGCGTGGATGAGTGAGAAGTCGGTATACTCTTGTAAATACGCAAACAATAAAATCTGTAGTACTTCTACCACCCCTGTACCCATACTAAACATCCAATAAATGTTATTAATTATTTAATTTTAAATTATTTGTGTTTCTAAATAATTTGTTTCCACATCATAAGTGATTAAGACCATAGGTGGAAACCAATGTGAGGTGAGAGATTCTGCTCAGAATATATAATTTTAAAATTTCCTTTTCAAATTGTATGTAACATTTTTATTAATAAATGGAGGGAACTATATTATTGTTATATCTGTTTCCCCCAGTGTTGTTACAGGGAACCTACGCGTTTTCTGGCACTCTTACTCTCGTCCGCTAATATCATACTCTGTTTCTGACAAGAGAGTTGGCGTCGAGTGAATTCGATCAAGCAATGACCATAGGGATCTTTGGTTGAGAAGAACCCACTCTCCGTGTCCGCCGTCTCCTTTTCAGAAGTCAATATGATTGATGTCGGCGTCACCAGTCACGTCACAGATAGGATGTTTGTGGATATTTCACCAGAGCTTTCTAATTTTTACTCACTTTGGAATCACCAAATGATACTATAGATCCTGCATCACCATATGCTTGGTCGACTGACGTAATGACAATACGATTCTACATCCTTTAATAATCTTACGCTGCTTCTCTCCTTTTCCTCTTTGATTTCACGCAACTGAAACTAGTCCGAGCAGCATATTTCTAACAAACATTCTATACGCAGAATATAAAGATACTAGGGAAGCTCCTATTATTCGCACGAGCTTATTTGTTTTTTTTTCTCTACGGGTGTATCATCAAATTGGTTTCGTGCTCCATTTGTTTGCCTGTTTGATATTACTACTTTACGGTCTTCGCTCCTTTATGCGTCTCTCTCTTGCCTAAGAATTGGAATCAAAAGTTATGAAAAATTACTTTCGCTTCTTGGCTACGATATATTAGTTACAGCCATTTGCTATGTATAATCCATAGAATAAAATGGTGTCAATTCGGTTTCCTTTGTCGTATTGCGTTTTTATAGGTGAAATCATATAACCATAGTGTCACCTCGCTTGGTGGGCCACCTACCTTCACTTCGTCCGGTTGCAAGTGTGTGTTTGGCTTTCCATCGGTTACTACACGATCTGTCTCCCTTGTAGTGTAATTTTACAAATATTTGTATTATATATGTGATATTAGGGGTATTATAATTAGTAAAGATTATATCGTATGTGTGGTGAGTATTAGTATGAGTAAAAGTGAAATGGTATGTTATGTAAATGAAATGGAGAATGGAATGTAATGATTGGAAGGGTTGACTACTTAAACTCAATATTTAATATTAATATATTTGACGGATATTAATTTTATATTATGGATTATCTGTATGTTTGGCGAATCTTGATAAGAGAAGTAGTTTTGATAAGAGGTATTGGTTAATGATAGATATTTTAAAGGCAGGGTGGGTGTACATATAAGGAGGGGTCTTTGAAAATAGATTTAAAATTATAAATAAAGAACGAGTAAGGTTATGATTGTGAGTGGGACAGTCCTCAGTGTGAAGTTTATGTTAGATGGTGAGCAGTACAGCTGGAATAAGTGTCTGAGTTTATATAATTTTAATAATATGAGTAGTTAATAGTGTTTCGTAGATTGATAGAAGGGTAAATACTTAATATGGTGAATTGATAACTTGCAGAGTTGTATATATAGTAGGTAAAATGTATTTGATGAATGGCTGGAATAAGTTATGCTGGTGCTAATATATTAAATTAGTATTATATTGAGTATAAATGTAATATATATATATGACTGTATATATATATATATAAAGTCTTAGTATTAGCGGTGTAGTTCTTACATTGTAAGTAGGTAATGTTTGTTATCACCCCTATACTATGTATGTTATTTATGTAAATGTGATATATTATTGTATTAGAGTAATATCTTATATGGTACTGGAATATAAGAAAGAAATCAATAATATGTGCACAAAATTTTACCAATATATTAACCCCGATTAACAAAAAACTCTGTTGTTGATTCAAAGAGGATGAAAATAAGTGAGATTTTACTATTTCACTATAGTGCGATGGTTCATTTGACTAAGGTCAAATGGTATGTGAAAGAAGACAAATTTCAATTAAAAAGTCTCTGAGAGAAAATTTTGTAAACCCGATAATAATAAGAAGGGAATAGAGCGGATTTGTGTGGGCGTGATGTTGACGATTAGAAGAGTGGATAAAGATGGACCCTGGAGATAGACAGTAGATGACGGTGATGCGAAAGGATTATGGTTCGGGATATTCATGTCCATGTGCTTATAGGTCACCTAAAATATAGAGTTAGTAGAAAGTGAATGTAAATTGATTAGTATATACGTATCATTGTGGTTATAATATGACGGCTTTGATTATATATAGTGGAGAGTTGTGTTGGGATAACATATACGTGCGTGATCACTATTGGAAGTATACGAAGAAGAATAATTGAGGAATATTAGAAGTTCGGTTGATAATATATATATAGCTGAAATGTTCTGAATCGGAAGAAATTATGTAAGTTTGGTATCAAGAGGCGAGATTAATTAATAGGTATATCTAAATGATATAATAAGAGTAGAGTAAATGGCGTGGTGTTATAATTAGTGATATGGGGGCATTAGTGATATTGTGGCTATACACTCTTAGGTGCATGAGGGATGTGGTATGTAGCTCCGTGTCTCTGTATATCAGTGTTGTATGTGAACGAAAGATTTTTACCTATATTTATATCGTTTGTTATGTATTGGTTCCTTGATTTTTAGTGTGGTCTCCTTTCTTTTAATTACGCTTTTTTTTAGATAATATAGTGTGAGTGTGGTAGATTTTTTCTCATGTTCACTCTGTTTACCCATTAGTTTTTTAACTAAATTTATTTTAATTCTTCATTGCAATGTTATTGTGTAATGTCACTTTAGAGATTAATCGCAGAAATATCAATATTTCGTGCCGATATTTGGCAGATAGGTACGTATTAAGTTGAATACCTTATTTTAATAGGGCTTAATATCTAATTTATATCTAGTAAACATAATTTTATTGTTTTTTTTTCTTATATTTATCTAACATATCTGGTCCTAACTTAGCTAATTATGGTAATTATCTATTAATTCACGTAGGAATTTATAGAATCCTTTTTTAGTAGTACGCTCTTACTCCATTTTTCACAAATATGGGCCTATTATATAAATATATATATATATATATACCCAATTATAACCTTCAAAGTAGGCCACTGATATAGAATAAAACTAGGTAGGTTTAATATTTAGATGTTTGATATTTTATTATTTGAAATAAATGTTAATAATATATATATGTGTGATATGATTTAATTATTATTTTATTTTAATTATTATAATCATTTTAATATTATATATATTATTAATATATATATATATATATTATATCATATATATATATTAATATATATTATATATAATAATATACTAATTAACTATAATATTTATTTATTAAGTTATACTTAATTTATTATAAATTATATTAATGGTGAATCCTATACTATTTATTAATCATTTTTAATATATAGCTATAATTTCTGATATAATATAAATGTTTAGTTTACAGCTATTGGATTATATCTAATTAAAATAACTGTATCATTCACCTATAGTGCTACTATTTTGATTTATATAACTACATTTAAATATTGATTGAATTCAATATTTATTGGGTTATAAACATTTCTCTCACTATTATATAGTATACCCTTTCCAATATAACTTTGTATAACGATTAATAAACTACGATAAATTTTTAGTCTAATATTATAATGTATAGTACGTTAATTAATTATAGTATACCTTGAATTACGTAAAGACATTATGAGGTACCTTTTTAAATAAAAATATCAGAATAAGCTAAAATAGTAAATTGGATTATAAAATAATAAATAATCTAAGAACTAAATTGAACAAATTAAAGGCATGGCTTAAATTTTTCAAATTATGGGTTTTGACAAACTCATCCGCATTGATGTAGTAGAGAACGCTCCTTATGAACTGGATATACATATGTAATTTTATATTGTTGTTATATATTACGCAGAGTGGTGAATATAAATAGCCTCTATGTCTCGTGAGAGCGTTATACTAAGGGTAGCCCAGTAGGCATACAACTGGTTTGTGCTTCTGCTTCATTTTATTCATACTCACTATATAGTATATTATTTTATATAATATAAACATTATTTTATTCAATAATATCATTAAATTTAATTAATAAATATTCTGATCTATAGAATTTAATATTTACTTTATTATTTAAAGTAATACTGATTTACTTAAATCATTGTGTACCCCTATTATATTATATATATATAATAATATATATATATCTCATAATAAAAATTAATACCAACCAAGACCCTACATAATATAAATATCATAATAATAGTAATAATTAATTATAATGACTCATGTAAATAAAGTGTTCATATATCATATGTGTGTGTTTATTTATAATTATTATTATAATTATTAATTTTACATATTATAAATTATTATATATTATAATTAATTTTATATTAATTATTTATATTATTATATTTAAGCATAGGTTTAAGAATTACTATTTAGAATTTTAATAATAATTTTAATATATTTATATAATTATTAATATATATTATAATATTTATATTTATATTTATATAATATTTAATATAATTATTATTTATATTATATTATTATAATTATTTTTTACCTTAATTAATTTAATTTATTATTATTATTATATATTTAATTTTATAATTATATTAATTTTATTATAATTTTAAATTTAATAATTATTTAGATTTTATATATTAATTGTATTTATTTATTTTCCTATTTATTTTTTAATTATTATAATTTAAATTATATATTAAGTATTAATGTTTATTTTTAAATAGTTAAAAATTAAATTCAGTATATATATATATATATATATATAGATATATTTTGTATATATAATATTATTATAATATATATTATATATATTAAATATTTATAATATTATATATATATTTATATATATATTATATATCTTTCATAACAGATCCTCAGATATATATTAATTAAACATTGAAAGTTTTGTTACTTTATGAATATATTATTAATAATTATTTCATGTCTTGGTTCTTTCTATATTATATTTATCGAAGGTGGAGGCACCGCTCAATTAATCCTTCTTCTTGGCTCCTCAAAGTTTTTTATCTTAGGAAATGCATAAAGATCAGCCGGAATAGTTATTAAATTATATTTATCTATACCCATTAATATATTAATATATATTATATATTATATATATTATATATATATATATTAATATTATATAAAATTATATAATATTGATTTTGATATTATTTTTTCATCTATTCTATATTGTATATAGCCCTTTGATATATAATATATATTTATATATTATATTATAATATACTATATTATATTACTATTAGGTAATATTATATATTAAATACTTTTATTAATTTCCGCTCTTTATATTTATATATATTATATATATCTGATTACAGATAAAGAATGAATCTGAACTTAATGTAATATTATCTTTTACTTTTATTTAATTTTTAATGGTTACAACTGAATATTCTACAGAAGTTTAACATATTACTGATTAAGTATATAATAGTCTAATTCCTCATATATATATAGCTTTTGTTATAATTCAATTTGCTTATTTATATTATTTATAATTATTTTTTTAATTAACGATATCTGGTTTTCGGTTGAAAAGTGATCAATTGTTTTGTGCTTATGGAATGTAAATTATATAATAATAAGGTAAAAATAAATAGTTGTTAAATACTTCGAACAATCTTTATGAGTATATATATATTCTGAAATTAATAATGGTCTGAGGGGGTTTGAGATTAAAGTATAATATATATATATATGATATTAATATATATAATTAATATTATGGTCTCAATGTCCTCATTATCCGCTATCCAGTGAAGCTGTAAGTCCATATTTTTATTTATTATCAATTAAATATACGTTATCTATTGAAATAAATTTTACATAACATGTGTGCAGAATACATGTTTTTTTTTTTTATTATAAACTCACAAGTTAAATAAAAATTAATAATTTATAAAATATAAAAATAAAGGTTTAAATATAAGAACGTATGCCACACAACGAAAGTTAAGGTAATAAAATTTATTTTTGTATGAAATTATTATTTATTTATTACTTTTTTTTGCTAAAAAATAAACAGAAAAATAAGAAGAATAATATTTTAATATTATAGGTACCACCGTGGTTAGTATTGTCAGTGGAAGCGCGCGTTAGTACTCGACTGTGCGGTCTTATCATGCATTTCACTAGCATTATATGGTTACACTATATGGTTATTTACGTTATCAATTACTTAATAAAAAAGTGTAAACTAATTGAGCGTTATTACGTATCATTATAATAATAATTGTGCTTTTATCAAACTTATAGGACATTAACTTAAAATTTATATAAACAAATAATATTGGTACAATTAGTACTTATAATTTTTTGAATGTTTGTTGTTCAAGCCATTTATATATATATTATAATATATATATATATTAATTAATTTTTTAATATTAAATAAATATATATATATTATTATATGTTAATATATTAATAATATTTATAATATATAATATTAATTATATATATATATATTATATTATAATAATTATATATTATATAAATTATTAAATTCTCAGTTTTAATTCATGTATATTTTAATTTCTTTAATATTTTATTTTTTCTTTAAAGAAACGACCCGTTAATATATTCAAATTTTCATATTAAAATATTTTTACGTAGTGCAGTTTTATTTTAATATTTAATATGGAAAAGCTTTCTTTTATTTTATCAATAGTATTAAAATTTGAATTCTAAATTACAGTTTTTTTGGCCTTTATATTAGAAATTAGTAGTTTCGGTAATATTCACATGTCAAAATTAGATTATGTATTATATTATATGATATGGAGTAGGCGGATATTACAGTAACATGTAATTCATTACTGTTAGATATTAATTATAAAATATATATTTATATTATTATATAGTATATATATATAATATATATATTATTATATATATATATATATATATATTAATATATATATATATATATAATATATATATATTATATATATATTTAATATTAATTAATATATATTTAATATATAATATTAATATATATATATATATATTAATATATTATATTAATATTTATATATCTATATAATATAATTAATTATTATATTATATTATATATATTTAATTATATATATAATATTGGAGTTAGGCAGAGTAATTTTTTATTATAAGGGTAGGGCAAAGTATTGATGTATATATGATAATATATTTATTATATATATATATAATATTAATAATTATTATATTATATTATTATCATATATATATTTTAATATATATATATATAAATTAATTAATATATATATATGATATATATATTTATATATAATATATATATATATTATATATATATAATTAATATATATATATATATTATATTTTATATATTATATATATATATATATATATATATATTATATATATTATATATATTATTTATTAATATATATATATATATATATATATTATATTATCTTTTTATATCTATAGCGTCTTATATTTATATCAGCTGCCTAATGAATTGTCATACTATATGTAACATATACTGAGTAGTTTTTCTAATGACTGGATAGAATTACTATTCTGATAGAAAGCTCATTAACTGAAATATATAGAATAAATAATAGCCCACAGCTAATTGACTCTATAGTATAGCCCATAATTATTGATAAATACGATAATACTAACATTAAAATATATATATATATTCACAGTTTGGGAACAGCTAAATGGCCATGAATATGCCTTTATTTAAAAAAAAAATAATAATCAAAAATATTTTCAGCAGTCACGTATTTTAAAAAATCTTTTCTCAAATGACGAGGATAAAAAAGGAATTTAGAACTTTAGAAATATAGAGACAGTAAGAAGCCAAAGGTCTATCGAGACTGTCCCAGTCCAAGCTAATAGAACCAATCACCGAACACGCTCATGAAATCCACAAACCCTAGGGCTTGTCAATTAAATTTACTTTGTATACATAAAGTCTACAACTAAAAGAAAAAATTATAGTTAACGTACATACAAACCACACTACAAGCTTTAATAACTTTGTTATAGTTATAACATGCAGTTTAACCTTACTAACTAAAAACTCTCCAATTTGACTTAGTCAAACTATACTATATGATAACTAAACCCTTAATATACCTTCTAATCCTTTCTTAATGTAGCAATCGGTCGCACTCACACCTTCTGTGGCAAACCATTTCCAAAAATTAACAGCCCTATTACTGAATGAATGCTTTCTTATATCAAGATGTCATGCCTTCTTAATAATTTTCTTACTGTGCCCCCTGGTCTACATGAAGAATTTATTGGTCTCCGTATTATCAATATATGTAAATATTTTGTAGACTTGTATCATGTTCCCTCTGAGAGATCACCTTATTGAGAATATTCCTAACTCCTTCAGCCTCTCCTTATTCCTCTTATCCTCAAACCCAGGAAATCATCCATGCTGCTCTACGTTGCACTCTCTCTAGCATATTTCTATGTATTTCCTTAAATAAGGGGCCCAAACTTGTGCACAATACTCTAATACTGGCTAAATAGCTATTATACAGTTTACTTTATAATCCCCTTTCTCTTGTAAACGAATTGGCGTTTATTTATACCTACCTCTTGTTAGCTTTATTTCGATCTTGCTTTCAACACTGATTAGCTACTTTCAAATTACTGCTTATAATCACACCTATATCCTTTTCTTGGTCCACAACTCAAGCCAATCCATCTCTATGATTGTAGTTTATAATTTTTTATTTGAGTTAAACCTAGTGAAGAGCCTTAACACTTTTTACCATTAAAATTCATTTGCCACATCTGCCCACCCAAGAAAGTTTTTTATCATAGATTCATTTTGAATCTTTTACATCATCACTATTCTTTCTTTGGTATCATTTGCAAACTTAGAAACCTTACATTTAAGAGTCCCTGGTCTAAATCCTTTATTTATATAAGGAACAATAATGGCTCCAGCACTGAACCCTGTGGGACACCCCTCTTCACTATTTCCCATGATGACTTATTGCATTTAGTTGTACACACTGTTTCTATTCCACAACCATCTTTACTCAATCATTACCATTTCTATATCACATTGCATAACTTCTTCAATCAGTCTTTGTGGGTAACCATATCAAAAGCTTTGCCGAAGTCTAAATATATAATATCAACTGAATCTCCTCGGTCACTTCAGGAAGTAATGTATTCCATAAATTCTAAAAGGTTTATCTGACATGACCTACCCTTTCTGATACCTACAATATATATTATCTTCCAAATATTTCTCTATATGACATTTCAGTAACTTTTCCAAAACTTTTACAACCAGAGACGTTAAGCTAACTGGTCTGTAATTTCCTAAATCTTCCTTACTACCTTTCTTATAAATAGGCACAACAGATGCTGTTTTTCAGTAGTCTGGTACTTCACTAAATGTTAAAGATCACTTAAAAATCAAATACAGTGCCTTTGCAATTCTGGTTCTATCCTTCTTCAGAATTCTACCATACATACCATCCGGACTTACAGCTTTTCTTATGTCAATATGATCCGGTAAAGATTTAGTATCTTTTACCTCAAATTTAAGCTCTGCAAGTTTATTTATTACATGCATTCCAGAACAATTAGTCTCCAAACTTTTATCCAATCTTTCCTCAGTAAACATTAACACAAAATAAGCATTGAAGAAATGTTGACCAACGAATTATCTGAACTTGACACAAAATTTTCATCAATTTTAGTTGGACCAAATTGTCCTATTAATACTTTTAAATTTATAAAAGCTAAAAAACTTTTTCAGGTCATTATTACCGTTCCATGCTAAATTAATTTCTACCTCTCTCTTTGCCTTTCTTATTAACTGGTTAATAACCTAAGATTTTTCTTTGAAAAACAATTTCTTCCTAACCCTTTCAATTTATACCTTAAAAGCCCTACTTCCCCATTCCTGACCTGAACCTAACCTAGGTAAAAAGCCCAGAAATCATGCACCTTCCATATTCTGAATCAACCTCCTATAATCTGCTATATTAATTCTTCTGAACTTCTATATCCTATATCATTTGTTATTACATGCTCAATCACATTTGAATCAACATTTGTAGAAACTCAATCTCTCAATCCATCCTATTCCACGATGATCATTCCACTTTGGATAACATACTCTCAATCGTTTTCTTCTATCCGTATTTGAAAAGTCCTAATCTAAGATTGATACGCAACTGCAGGCCGAACAAGACAGCCCACGCCCCCCCAACCCATCGCCTGACAAGACCACATTAAAACAAGATGCGGTTCAACCCATCCCCTACAGAGAGACATGCAACGGGATCCGATAATCGAACCCTTAGACCTTCGCGGGCCTTGGGGTCTCGTGACCCTAGTTGCTTGTTCTTTAAATTTGGTCAAGTTACCCCAGTGGCTTGTTCTTCATCTGGGGTTAGGTGACCCCAGTTGGCTGGTTCTTTATATTGGGTTACGTGAACCCAGCTGGGCTTGTTCTTTATATTGTTAAGTTTAGGTTCTTTACATTGGAGCACTTCACCCATTTTTTCTTTATAATGGGTTCGCGTTACCCCAGTTGCTTGTTCTTTATAATGGGCGTCACGTAACCCCAGTTGCTTTTTCTTTATATTGAGGTCACCGTGAACCCAGTTACTTGCTTTTACATTATTGTCAGTTTTCTTTTTCTTGTATATTGTTATCCACGTGGGGACTGGACAACTAGTTGCTTGGTCTTTAATGCAGTTGCCAGATACATTGGGAAATATATATATATATATATATATATATATACTATATAATAATATATATACTATATAATATATTATAATTATAATTATATAAATATATATTATATAATATTATGTTAATAATATATATATAATAATATATATATATAATTATAATATATTATATAATATATATATATTTATATATATAATTTTTTATAGTGAGGGGCACTGCTAACTCGAAGGATTTAGTACTTTTTGGGGGTTCTTTAAATTTGGCTTCTGCTGTGCTTAGTTCTTGATTATTGGGGTACGTGGACCCCATTTACTTGTTCTCATATTTGGGGTTAATTTGACCCTAGTTTCTGGTCCTTTATATTGAGGCCACCTGACCCCAGTGCATGTTATTCCTAGTATTTTCTGCTTTCTTGTTTTTTATATGGTGGGTCTCGTGACCCTAGTTGCTTGTTCTTTATATTGGGGTCACGTGACCCCAGTTGCTTTTCTTCATATTGGGGTTAGGTGACCCCAGTTGCTGGTTCTTTATATTGGGGTTGCGTGACCCCAGCTGCGTGTTTCTTTATTATTGTAAGTGTTCTTGTTCTTGTACATCTGAGTCCACTTTTCACCCCCAGTTTTTTATAATGGTTCGCTTACCCCAGTTGCTTGGATTCTTTTATAATGGGTCACGAACCCCCAGTTGCTTTTCTTTCATATGAGGTCCACGTGAACCCAGTTACTTTGCTTTTACATATTGTTCAGTTCTTTTTCTTTACATTGTTATCACGTGCCACTAGTTGCTGCTTGTTCTTAATGCAGTTTGCCAAGATACATTGGGAAATATATATATATATATATATATATATATATATATATAATATATATATATATATATATATATATATATATATATATATATATATATATATATATATATATATTATAAATATATATATATATATATATTATATATATATATTAATATATATAATATATTATATTATAATAATATACTATATATATATATAGTATTATATATATATATATATATATATATATATAATATATTATATATATATATATATATATATATATATATATATATATAATATATATATATATATATATATATAGCTATATATATATAAATATTTATATATATAATATATATATTATATATATATATAATATAAATAATTAATAATATATAATATATATTTATAATATATATATATATATATATAATAATATTATATATAATATATATATATATATATATAATTTTTATTAAGTGGGCACTCCTAACTCGAAGGATTTAGTACTTTTCGGCTCTTTAAAATTGGCTTCTGCTGTTGCTTGTTTCTTGTTATTGGGGTTACGTGACCCCATTTTGCTGTCCTTCATATTGGAGTATTTGACCCTAGTTTCTGGTTTTTTATATTGAGGCCACCTGACCCCAGATGCTTGTTCCTTATATTTTCAGTTTTCTTGTTTTTTTATATTGGGGTCTCGTGACCCTAGTTGCTTGTTTTCGATTTTTGGTTCATTTTACCCCAGTTGCTTGTTCTTCATACTGGTTAGGTGACCCCAGTTGCTGGTCTTTATATTTGGGTTTACGTGACCCCAGCTGCTTGTTCTTTATATTGTAAGTTTCTTGTTCTTTACATTGGAGTCACTTCACCCCATTTGTTTTCTTATAATGGCTTCGCGTTACCCCAGTTGCTTTGTCTTTATTAATGGGTCACCTAACCCCAGTTGCTTTTTCTTATATTGAGGTTTCACGGGAACCCAGTTACTTGCTTTACATATTGTCAGTTTCTATTTTCTTTATATTGTTATCACGTGACACTAGTTGCTGTTCTTAATGCGGTTGCCAGATACATTGGGAAATATAATAATATATTATAATATATATATATAATAACATATATATATATATATATTATATATATTTATATATATATACTATATATATATAATATATATATATATATATATATATATATAATATATATATATATAATATATTAATTTGTTATAAGTGGGCACTGCTAACTCGAAGGATTTAGTACTTTCCGGGCTCTTTAAATTGGGCTTCTTTGCTGTTGCTTGCTTTCTTAATATTGGGGTTACGTGACCACATTTGCTTGTTCTTTATATTGGGGTTATTTGACCCTAGTTCTGCGTTTCTTTATATATTGAGGGGCCACCGACCCCAGTGGCTGTTCCTATATTTTCAGTTTTCTTGGTTTTTTTTATATTTGGGGTCTCAGTGACCGTAGTTTGCTTGTTCTTTTATATTGTGGTCAAGTTACCCCAGTTGCCTGTTCTTCATACTGGGGTTAAGGTGACCCAGTTGCTTTGGTTCTTTATATTGGGGTACCGTGACCCCAGCTGCTTGTTCTTTATATTGAAGTTTCTTGTTCTTTTACATTGGAGTCACTTCACCCCATTTTTTTTATAATGGGGTCCCGTTACCCCAGTTGCTTGTTCTTTATAAATGGGTCACGTAACCCCAGTTTTCTTTATATTGAGGGCACGTGAACCCAGTTACTTGCTTACATATTGTCAGTTTCTTTTCTTTATATTGTTATCACGTGACACTAGTTGCTTTTCTTAATGCAGTTGCCAGATACATGAGGAATATATATATATATATATATATATTATATATCGTATTATATTAATATATAATATATATATATATAAGTATATTAATATATATAAATATAGTATTTATTAAGTAATATATATTATATATATTCTCATATAATATATATATATATTATATATAATATATATTATAATGAGATAATTCTTTATAAAAGTGTGCCTTGGCACCTACCTTAACTCCCGCA
Organism: Trachelipus rathkii; assembly: GCA_015478945.1. Taxonomy (NCBI): domain Eukaryota; kingdom Metazoa; phylum Arthropoda; class Malacostraca; order Isopoda; family Trachelipodidae; genus Trachelipus; species Trachelipus rathkii. The sequence goes on from JABUQX010126064.1 coordinate 23,858, forward strand.
TAGGATTTAGTATCTTTTTTCCGCGGTCTCTTTAAATTTGGCTTCCTGTCTTGTTGCTGCTTGATATTGGGGTTACGTGATCCCATATTTGACTATGATTACTTCATATTGGGGTTATTTGACCCTAGTTTCTGGTTTTTTATATTGAGGCCACCTGACCCCAGTGCTTGTTACCATCTTATAAAATTTTTTCCATGTTTCATTGTTTTTAATTTTTATATTTTGTTCGGTCTTCGTGACCCTACTTGCTTGTTCTTTATATTGGAGGTCCACGTTTACCCCAGTTGCGTTGTTCTTCATATTGGTTCAGGTGACCCAGTTGCGGGGTTCTTTATATTGGGCGAGTTGCGTGACCCCAGCTGCTTGTTCTTTATATTGTAAGTTTTTCTTGTTCTTTACATTGAGTCACTTCACCCCATTTTTTTATAATGGGTTCGCCGTTACCCCAGTTGCTTGTTCTTATATAATGGTTGGTCACGTAACACCCAAGCTTGCATTTTCTGTTATATTGTATTTGTCACGTTAACCCAGTTTACATTGCTTTACATATTTGGTCAGATTATTCTGTTTTCTACATTGTTATCACCGTTTGACACTAGTTGCATTGTCTTAATTGCAGTTTGCCAGATACAAATGGGGTTAAATAAATATTATATATATATATATATTATATATATTATATAGTAATATTATATATATATTATATAATTTAGTATTATATTATATATTAAAAATTATTATTATAGTATATATATAGTAATATATATATTATTCATTTTTATTATTTATAATATATATATATAAATTGTGTTATAAGTGTTGCAAACTTGCTAACTTCGAAGGAATTTAGTACTTTTCGGGTTCCTTTTAAATTTGGCTCTGCTGTTGCTTTTGTTTCTTAATAATTTGATCTTTACGTGACCACATTTGCTTGTTCTTGTTGATATTGGGGTTATTTGTACCCTAGTTTTTGCGTTCTTTATATTTTGATGGTCCATCACCTTGAACCCAAGTTTTGTCCTTAGTTCCTTTATATTTTCAGTTTCTTGTTTTTTTTTATTTGGCGGTCTCGTGACCCTAGTTGCTTGTTCTTTTTATTGGGGTGGTTCATGTTACCCCAGTTGCTGGTTCTTCATAAACTGGGGTAGGTGACCCAGTTGCTGGTATTCTTATATATTGAGGCGTTTACGTGACCCCAGCGCTTGTTCTTTATATTGTAAGTTTCTTTTCTTTACATTGCGAGGTCACTTCACCCCCATTTATTTTGCTTTAAATGGGTTCCGTTACCCAGTTGCTTGTTGCTTTATAATGGACATGGTCAACGTTTAACCCCTAGGTTGCTTTTCTTTATATTGATTTGGTGTTTCACGTGAATAACCCCAGTTACATCTTACTTTAAATATTGTCAAGTTCTTTTTTTACTATTATAATTTGTTAATCACGTATAACCAACACTATTTGCTTTTTCTTAATGCAGTTGCCAGATACTTTGGGATATATATATATATACTTATTGTATTATGTGAGTATATAATAATATATATATGAGTATATATATAGTAATAGTAATAGTAAGTATAATTTATAGTATTATATTATAGTATATATATAAAATAGTGCTATATATATATATATAAAATATATATTATTAATAATATATATATATTTATATATATCAATTTTTATAATGTGCGGCACTTGCTAAACTCGAACCAGGATTTATTAGTACTTATTTCGGGTACTATCAAATTTGGCTTCTGCTGTTGCTTGTTCTTTGATATTTGGCGGTTATGTTACCCCAGTTGCTGTTTCTTCATATTGGGGTTATTGGACCCTAGTTTCGGTTCGTTTACTAGTCCTGAGGCCACCTGACCACACCATGACTTGGTTCCGTTATATTTTACTTCATTGTTAGTAATAAATTGGGACGTCTGATGACTCCTAGTGCTTGTTGTTTCATAATTGTGAGGGTCACGTAACCCCAGAGTTGTCTTGTTCTTCAATAAGTTGGGTTAGGTTCGAATCCTCATTTAGAATAGGTTCTTATGGTATGGTAACTTGACTCTCACGTCGCATAGCTTCAGTGATACTGACGTTGAATCGATTTATCATTGTATCTGTCTCTTACCTATCTACGATTAGAGTACACGTCCAACCAACCATTTTTTCTATAATGGGTTTCGCGTCGACCCCACGTTTGCTTGATTTCTTACGCACCGCTGCCCACATTCCTCAGCTCACATAAAATAAAAGAGGTTGGCACGGAAATCGGTCCTGGGTCAGTATCTAAGACCGTAAAAAAAAAAAAGACACCAAGCCCCCTCCACCCCCACGCAGCCTGTACATTGCTATTTCTCTCATCATATGGAGTCGTGTCACGTTAATAACCAGAGATTATCTGACCTCCATTATCACCACAAATATATTGCTCAAGTTATTCTCTTATATCTTTGTCCACCATTGTGTACCTCAAGCTCTCACACTAGTTGCTGCTTAATCTATAATTGCAGTTGCCAGATACATTTTGAAATATAGCCATATAATAAATAAGATATATTAATAAATAAGAATAAGTATAATAATATATAGTAATAAATATATTATATATATATATATATTATAATATAAATATAAAGAAATATATAATAGAATAGATAAGAATATAATTAAATAGTTAAATAGATAATATAGATAAGATATAATAAATATAATAGAATAGAATAGAATAGAATATAAATAATAATATAGAATTAATAAATTAATATTAAAATATATTATTATGTACAAAATAGAATATGAAAAATATGATATATATATATATATGAAATATATATATTAAGTAAAGAAATATAAATATAGGATATATCACATATATACTAGAACGCTAATAAACTGATTTCAGTCGAATAAGTACCTTGAATCACAGACTAGGGAGTGATTAGTAACTATAACCCACACCAGGGCTCACCTATTATAGGTTATATGAATATAATGAGAACCCTTAGGTACTAGGAGTACGGTAAAAAGGTAATAGCTCACACGTACCCCAATTCAGCTTAAATAAGTCACTATGAGTGTAGTTAGTATGTAATAGGTATACGTAAGTCCATAACTCTCTATAATGAGTCAAGGCGATGGAGAATACTATATCCATACATATAGTACTAATTGTTACCCTATCAACGGTGGCGGCACTCAGCTAATACTGCGAAAGAGAATTTAACCTAACTTCTCGGACGTCTACGTAGAAGAATATTGGCTTTCTGCTGAGAGTCGCTTGATCCTCTCTAGATCCAATTTGGGTACATTGAGCTCCACATTGCATGTTCCGTTCATATTCTCCGGTATATTTGAACTCGCCATATTATGCCACATGCGTTCGGCACTCTTATATTTGATTGGTCACACACCTTGACTCCAAGCAGTTGTTTCAAGTCTCTGAACCATGATTCTTTTACTCTTTTTATCTATTGAGAATGTGGTCGCTCTTCATGTAGACCCTATGAGTCTTTCCTTTATTATTTGGATCACGATATGGAGACCACAGTTATTTCATATTCCTATTGAGACAAGGTTATAGTGTGGACCCCATTTGCCTTGTGTCTATCCATAAACCTAATGTGGTGTGCCTCCGCTGATCCCCAGAGCAGCTGCCTAGCTATAGTCGAATAACCATAATTGCAAGTCATTCTTAGATGTCTATTACATTAGACGAATCACTTCACGCCCCATTTTTTAATATCTTTATATAATGGTAAACAAAATATTATATTTAAACAGTGACCGTTCGCGCTCAACCCCTAAGTTGCTATTTGTTCTTTTTATTAATAATGTCGAGCTAACCTGTCCTAGATTTTGATCTCTTCTTTATGCTTATAATTGAGGTCACGTGTAGAAACCCATGAGTTACCTTGTTTATTACATATTGGTCAGTTGTATCTTATTATTCTTTACATTGTTTTCAGAGTTTGACATCTGAATAGTTGCTTGTTCTATAATGCAGGTATGCACAGAAGATAATTACATTATTGGGGAATAAAATAATATATATAAGTAAAATATGAAATAATAGAAGATATATAATAGATAATTATAATATAATAGAATATAATATAAATAAAAATAGATAATAAATAATATATATAGATATAGAATATATAGGAATAATATAATAAAAGATATATATAAATGATAAATATGAAGAATAAATATATAAAAAGAAAGATAATAGATTAATAAATATATATATATATAGTATAAGTTTTTTGATAAATGAGTGTAAGTACACTGGTCGAACATCTAGAATGATTTGAAAGTAACTTAGTTTTAGGGTCTTATATAAATTGGACATATCTGCTGTTGACTTAAGTATATGATTATTAGGGTTACGTGACCCCATGTGCTTGCTCTATATTCATATTGAGGGTTATTTGCACCCTGGATTTATACGTTGTGATTCTTTATATATTAAGCCACCTGACACCCAAGTTGCTTGTCTGCGATAATTGGTCAAGTTTCTTGTATTATTTTTATATGGTAGGTGACTACAAGTGTAACCCTAGTTGCTTGTCTATTATTAGTATTGGGGATCCACGTTAACTCCCACAGATTGCTTTTCAGTCATAATTGGGGTTAGAGTGAACCCCAAGAGATTGCTGGTTCTTTTAATATTGAGGGAGTTACGTGACCGCACCAGTTAACCTGCGTTGTTCCTATTATATGTTGATAAGTTATCTTGTTCATTTTAACATTGGAGTATCTACATTCACCCCAATTTTTTCTTCATTAATATAAATGAGGGTTCGCAGAGTTTATACCATCAACAGTGGCATTAGTTCTTAATAAATGGAAAGGTCAACGTATTACCCCAAGTATTGCTTGTTTCTTATATAATATTGCAAGCGAGAAGTCCATCAAGTGAACCCAGTTAACTTGGCTTAACTAGCATACTGTGTCTAGTTATTCAAATGTTCTCTCTTGACTGAGCTGTTAATCAAATCGTGACAAAATACCGTTTACGTTCCCATTAATGCACGTTGCCGAAGATACCATTGTTGAGGAAAGATATAAATCACCTATTAAGGTAGCCGGATACTAATAGAAGCCCCATCACAACTCACCTCCACTATACCTATAAACCTATTATAAGCCCCATATACTAGAATAGTAATGAGGTAATATATATAATTGATCTCACAATGACAAATACGAAAAACTTTCCAACCGAACAACCTCTATCTAGGATTCAGCTGACACCGTAGTATATTTATATAGAATAGTACCGTACACTATACACGCATAGAAATACTATACCTATAACATAGTATCGCACATCATACTCACAATATTAACTAAAATAAGTTCCATACACAATATACTATAGTGACCTAGATATAGCAGACTATAAATAACACCTATAATATAATATTTAATAAGAGAATCAAATAACAATGTATCTAAAATAATACTATATATATATATATATAATTTTTATAATGTGGGCCCTCGCTAACTCGAATAACGGAATTTAGTAACTTTTCGGGTCTTTTGAGAAATTTGGCTCCGTCTGCTGTTGCTTTGCTTCTTTGGATGATTGGAGAGGTTACGTATGGACACCGCATCTCTTCGATCTTCGTTCTTGCTATATTGGTTTATTTGACCCTAGGTTTTCTAGTTCTTTATAAGTTGAGTGGTCACCTGGAGCCCCCCAGTGGACATGTCCGTTAGTAATGTATTTGTTCAAGTTTTCTTGTTTGTTTCTTTATCTCATTGGAGTACATTTCCCTCACAATGTGTGTCACTCTGATCTGCTCGTTGTCTGTTATATTGTTTGGTCCTCACGTTCGACCTCCCAGAGTTGAGCCTTGTTCTTCATATTGTGGTTAGGTGACCCCAGTTGCTGGTTCTTTTATATTTGGAGCATTACGTGACCGACCAGCTGCCTTTGTTTCTTATAATTGTAAGTAATCGTTCCCTCTTTACATTGGACTCATCTGTCACTACCCATTTCCTGCTGATATAATCTATATAATACCCTGCGTGTTCCGCGGCGGGATTACTCCCCCAGTTGCTCTGTCTTCTCTCTAATCTAAGGTGGGATCACGTCTAACCCCAGTTGCTCTTTTCTTTATATAAGGTCACGT
>JABUQX010126064.1:32500-40000 GCA_015478945.1 Trachelipus rathkii
AAAATTATACTCCAAAACAAAAAAATATTAAACATATTAAGATATCTTATATTATTATCTTAATTAACTAAAAATGTAGTTTAAAGCATTCTTAACAGATACAGCTTTAAAAATGCCTTAACATATGTACCATAAATTTTGAAATTTAATTTTTTTAGGCATCAATATTATTCTCGGACCGAATTGCACCGTTTTACGGTATATATATATATATATATATATATATATATATATATATATATATATATATATATATATATATATATATATATATATATATATATATATATATATACTAAAAAATAAAATTCATCCCTCCCCATTAAATATTTAAAAACCCTTTCTTTTTGTGATAGTTGTCACATTCATCCATGTACAGTTTGTTAGTTTTTAAATAATTTTTATATATAAAAAAAAAAAATTCCTTATTAGGTTTCTATGGAACTGTGTCCATGGTACCTTCTAAATATTTACAGTTTTGTTGGGGGAGAACAAGGGTTACATAATAAAAGGATGGCAAAATGATTGGACTTATTCTGGGTTTTAATGGTCATAGTTTCTTCTTTTCTTATTCACCATAAGCGAATTCCTTTTTAAATGATCTGGAAAAAGAGGGAAAAAAGGTGTAGCATATGCAAGAGTATGTGTTTCCACTCCCACACAACTCTTAAAGTCCACTCTCCTCTCCAACAATTGGCAAAAAAAAATCTGATTCATAAATGCTTAAATGTATTATTGACTTTGAGTGGTGGGGTCAAAACAAAAAATCTTACTCTCTCACCCCAATTGCTTTTAATTTTTAATTAACCTACTCCGCTTGGTGTGGAGCAGAAGATTTTCAAGTAATCTTTAACCTCAATATCAATATTTCCAGTTATTTATAACATGTAAATTATGCAAATTATATAGGCTAGTTGTATGGGTAATAGTGGTATTAGTAGTAGAAAAGGAAATTAGTTTGGAAAGGTGTTTATACTCTAAAGGTTTATTCATTATATGCGGGAAATCCAAGACAAAACCCTGAGAACTGGTGAAACATCTTATAGCTGGGTCTCCAACAATTAATTCAGGAGAACCTTCTGGAACATCTCTACCATGTCCTTCAACTGATGATCTTAAGCTTCTCCTATGTAAGAATAATTCTCCTTCAATAGAATAAGATGGAGATAGATCTATATTCGTAACTGAAGATACATTAGTTACTTTGTAATTGTCTGCTAAAATTTTATGTAGTGGATTATGAGCCTGAATACTCCCATTTGATAATTCACAACTATCTTCATGAATATTTGTTAAATTCAAAAACCCACCTTCAACAAAACTGGGAATTTGTTTCATTTTGTTTCGGAGGAATCACATACAAAGATGCATTATCCCATTCCATGTCAAAGGCTTTTCTTGTTGGAGTGTCTTGAAACATTTGTTTCAGGAATGTATATCCTGAGCCTTCTGAAGATGTCCATCCACTTTCTGGGTTCTCAAATCCAAGAAATGAGTCCACCTGATCATTTTGGCAAGTTGGAGGACCATCCTCAATTGTTACATTTGGATGAATCACTGAACTGATGGATCCATCAAAATTTTCAGAAAACATGTTTGTACAGATATCTATGGGGGATTTAGAAATGTTAGTAATAGGCGAAGTTTGTGAAGGTGTGTTTAAGAATCATATTGGTAAAATAGGTGAAATAATAGGAGAGATAGTAGAAGAAATAGGAGAGGAAGATAAAGTATAAGAAACTTCAGTTACCTCCCTATTAAGATTTGAATCCCCAGCAAGCATTTCTGCATTATAATTGAGTATGTGAAATTTTTTATTTGTTCTTTAATGCTTTGTATGTCTTTAACTTGGTCTATTAATTGTGATAATGTTTTGAGGTGTACAGGTGGAAGAGGATTTGCATCTAAAAACCCTTCAAATTCATCCTCCTCATCACAAAATAGAGGTTCATTCTCCCCTTGATAACCATCCTGTTCTGGGTCTAAACCATGTCTATTAAAGTCTATTTCTATTTGAGTTATATCCTATTTTCATTTGAGTTATATCATCTGCTACATTGCCATTTGTATCCTCACCTATCTCAGAATCATCCACTCGAAAAACCAACTCCTTAAATAAGCGGTTCTTTTGCAGATATCCTGGGATGTCTATCCATTTTCGTAAATGCGAATAGTGAACTCTTTCTTCTCGTCCATTTGAATTTTCTACTCTTCTAACCTTATGAGTTACTTTATTATCATTCACTCGAGTTATAACAAAAGGTCCTTCCCAAAGTATCTTAAACTTGTTAACTACTTCATGACCCTTGAAAATAACTTTCTTTGCTACTTTTTGTCCCTTACAATATGAAGAAAAATTAGTTGTTCCTTCACTCCAATATTGAGGATAACCCTGTGTGGTTTCAGAATGGGCAACTTTCAAAATATTATCTGATGGAGATGCCTTTAGTGAACTGTGAAGGGTATGGTTATATGTGACCACTGATACAGGTAATTCTTCATCCCAAGTCGATGAATTTTCAGAAGCTAGTCATTTCAGCAATTGAGTAAGACTCCTATTGAATCGTTCACAGATTTCGTTACTGGAGTGATGTAATGGGGAAGTTCGGATGTGTTTAATATTAAATTCTGATAAAACTTTTTGAAATCTGTCTGTGACAAACTCCATACCATTATCGGTTTACATTCTTGTTGGAATCTTTGGCAAGAATGGTAAAATTTGGTTTCTTAGTACTGAAGCTACTGTAGAACTCTGTTTATTTCTAATTGGTACTACACTGACCCTTTTAGTGAAATGGTCTGTAAGAACAACAACATATTGGTTACCCGATTTCGTTACTGAAAACTGAAGCAAGTCCATTGCAACCAAGTCGAAAGGGCAACTGGCTACAATTTTCAAGGTAGGAGGCACTATATTACTGGAGTGTGTTTTTAGCTTTTGACAAGTGGGACAACACTTCACTATATCTGACACTACTTGATTCCCCCTTGGGTGCCAAAAATATTTGTATATTAACTCCAGCAATTTATTTCGACCAATATGGGCACAGTTCCAATGTAATTTTAATATTATTGTAATCATTAAGTCAAATAATATTACATACAATCTCTTCCAATGTTCATGCTGATAGTACAGAACCCCATTCTCAAAAAATAAGTTTGTCCAGTGAGATTTGAAAAGTTGCAAATTATTATGCCATTGAGAAACAGGTATTCTGTTTTGAACATTCTTAATTAATGATGCCAGCAAGTGGTTAGTAGTTTGATTGTCAATGACATCTGTTTCATTGATATTATGATGGGCAACATCAATGTCTTCACATATTGGGACAACAGCATTGATATTAATAATGATCTCATTCATATTGGGTCTTATCACAGAAAGCTGTTTTAAATAATTATAGTGTATTCCTCCAAGACATTTTAATGTACACACATTATCTGGGTATTGGATCCGTAGATTATTGGTTTATCATCATTATTATAAATGGTAACTTTTGTATGAAAGATGTTGCAAAAAAGCCTTAATCATTTCAGAAATAGGGATCTGTCCACTATTATTCATGGATCTGACCTTCTTTCGAATATTTCTTTCCTTGAGATTATATCTATATTTTTTAACATTTCACTGACCACTATTGAATGTAATTCAAGATGATTTTCCATAGACCCATACAGAAACAGTGAAAAACATCTAAAAAGAGCATCTCCTCCACCAGGTACTTCAATCAGTTCAAACCCGCTGGGATGAATTCAACAGAGTTTGGAACATCAATGGAAGAGTTATTTTGTGAAATGTCAGGAACAGGAGACATAGACAATGCATCAGCTACTGTATTATTCTTTCCCACAATGTGTCTAATTTCAAGGTTGAATTTGTTTAATTCTTTCCATGTACATGCAACTCTTCCACCAACCATGCTCATGTTATGTAAGTAAATGAGGGGCTGGTGATCAGTATATATTACAAATTTTACTCCCCTAAGGAAAGCTTTTAAGGACTTAACAGCCCACCGCAAAGCAGTCAGCTCCTTATCTATTACACTTTAGTTCTTCTGTGGCCCGCTAAAGGTGGTTGATATATAAGCTATGGGATGATGTTAGTTGTTTTGCCTCTGCGAAAGACACGCCCCAGCACCTACATTTGAGGCATCTACATGAAGTTCCAACGGAGATGCTTCAGGACTATAATCTGGAAACCCAAGAAGTGTTGGATTCACTAATGCCTGTTTAATTGCTCAAATGCGGTTTGACATTCAAGAGTCCAGGTAACAGTTTTCTCTCTTGTCTGAGCTGATAGTGGTTTGGCAATCTGCGAGCAGTTTGGGATGTGACGAGGATAGAAATTCACCATCCCTAGGAACTGTCGCAGTTGCTTCACTGTCGTTGGAACAGGAAATTCTAAGGCTCCACTTAGATTCTTGTTCAGTGGTAAGATTCCCCTTTCAGATATATTATGGCCCAAGAATTCTGCTTCTTTCCTGCATAACCGTGTTTTCTTCGGTCTCAACTTATATCCATTGACTTCCAATGCTGAAAGTACTTTCTCTAGTGTTGTAAGATGTTCATCAAAGGATCTGCCCAGGACAATGATGTCATCTAAATATACCATTACTTGGTTCCAAAGTAAGCCCGCCAAAGCTATCATCATGCCTCTTTGGAAGGTGGCAGGGCCATTTTTGACACTGAAGGGTATCTTCAGGTGTTCGTGCTGTCCAAAAGGTGTTGAGAAAGCAGTTTTTTCGACACTATCAGGATCCATGGCAACCTGATAATATCCTTTTATAAGCTATAGTTGTAAAATATGTAGTCCCATGCATGTTATAGATCATGTCTACAAGGTTTGGTAGTGGAAATGAATCCCCTTTGGTCACACTATTCAACTTCCTGTAGTCTATACAAAGTCGTAAAGACCCATCAGGTTTTCTCACAGGGACTACTGGAGCTAAATATGGAGACTTGCTAGGGCGTATTATATTTCCTTCCAAGGGGTCAGCACATTCCTTCTCAATTTCTTGGGCAATTGGACTGGACCTTGAAATCTCCTTACTGGAATACGGACAGGTTTATCTGTCTCCAGTTCAATTGTATGCATTATATTGGATGTAACTCCTACATCATTATCTCCAGTACTTAAAACTGTTGGATGCTTCAGTAATACGTGGATGAGTTGTTCCTTTTGACCAGCTGTTATTGAAAGATCTTCTAACTGAAACTCTGAATTAATCTTTCCCACATCCCAATATTCTGCTGAGTCAGCAATAGAGAAATCAGGGGTACCCTGAGTTATAGATACTAACGAATCATCATCTACTGGTTTAATCTTTCCTACTATAGTGTACTTGCGAATATACTGGTCTTTCTCAGTATTATTGAGAATTGCCATCTGTGGGTTATCTAACCTAAGATCCAAAATCCCGGGTACTATATATCCCTGTGAGTGTTCTACTCCCTGAAATTCAACTAAAGGATGATGTCTATCTATATTTAAATAAGAAACTCTAATTGATACCATTTTACATTGGTGGGGCTTTATAACTACTGATTCTGGTACTATACAATTGTAGAAAGGTATAATAGAACTGATGTCCTTACCTACAGTGGTAAGTTTATTTGTTCTATGTACTAGCTCACGTCAGGTTAGGTCAGGGAGGAGATTGTTCTCCTTTAAGGTAACAGCACCTAACACTACCTGATGTGTCTTAAATTCTACAGGTACTATAAAGAACATAATAGGTTTAGTGACAAAGCCACTATCTAGAATAATTTTGGTTTCTCTATAAAGTGTTCAATTTTGGTTTTTGGGCTAGGCCCAAATCCTTTAATAGCCTTGACTTCTACAAAAGGCTGAAATGGTACATCTTTCAAATATGTTTGTATAACATTTTCGTTTAGTAGACTTACCCCTGCTCCAGTGTCGACCATACAGTCAACAAACCATTTACAGCAAGGGTCTAATGATACTTCAATTATTAAAGGATCCACGTTGGCTTGACATAAGTTTATTTCTATATTAGGATTATTTTTATCTTGTAAATCTTCTATAAACCTTTTATTTTCTGTATTAAAATTGTTTTCTATATGTGTTTTAATTAATGTTTCAGACTCAATTACATTATCATGGGTTTTTACAAAATAGGGATAAGCCACTGGTTTTATTGGGTAATTTGTATTCCCCAGTGTGACTTCATTGCAGAGCGGAAAAGTTTTCCGAATCCCCTAGACATTTGTCCTCGTCATGGGATTCACCACAAAGATCAAAATTTTCAATATAGCGCACCTTTGCCTTCTCATCTTGAGCAACCCAAGAAGCACTGGATTGTCCTGAATTGTTATATGTGTGGCTCCGAAAATCTAAATTCCTTTGAGACAGTGGTGTAATCTTATTACTATTTGGCCTAGAGTCATTCTCCTTAGCGGCTAACATGTCAGAGTTGGACTTCCTGATATCCTGACTACGATTCCGATAATCCTGACTCAAATCCCTTCCTTGAGTGCTATTCCGATTCTCCTGATTAAAATTCTGATTTTGATTCTGATTCCAACTTCCTTGATTACTTTGCAAATTTTTACTTTAATTTCCAATTCCCTGATTTGGATTCTGATTCTGGTTCCAGTTTGCATTTTTATTATCAGAATTCCAATTTGAATCTCCGATTTGGACTACGAGAATTGCATTAAATTCCTAAATGTGCCCCTTTACAAAAAGGATAAGTTGACTTCTGTGCATTCCCAAGGGCTCTAGAGGCATTATTTCCAGTAACAATCATTTCTAATGTGTCCTTTGGTTTTACAATAATTACAAATCCCAAGAGCTTTGTAGAATTCATCTATGAGGTGACCTATTCTTCCACAATAGTCACAATACTTTCCTTGATAATCTGTATTCAAGGGATCCCTGGGATTATTCACTATTCTGGAAAAAGTTGTTGGTACCTTTAGTTGTTTCTTGGGTGCCCCTATTTGCGAATTTCTATTCCCATTCAAAGGTGCATTTCTTTCTTTCCCTTGTAGTATGTCACTCCAAGTAGCTTGTGGGGCAACCGCATCTATTTGAATCACTTCAATATTGTCATTCTGAGATTGCGATTCTCTATAAGGTTGATATATATCCCTAGATCTTTCTTGTCTTGCATTCTGTTCAAAATCATTGCTATAATTTGCTAAATCTGTCATAACAGTCAGCAAGCTCTATTAATTTTTCCCATGGTACCTTTTCCTGTGTTCCAATTTGATTTTGAATAATATACTCTTGAAGTTTTTCCTGTACTGAGGTTGGTAAACTCAAGGTCGGCCACTCCAAAATAGGCTCATTCAGGAGGTCTATTTAGAAGTGTAAAAAAAAGTTAAAAATGAAATTCACAGCAACAAAAAAACAAAAAAAACAATGTCTCCCAAAGATATTGGCAGACCAAGCTTAAGTTAAAGTTATCAAAATGTTATAAAACTCTAATTTTTCATTACTGGCATTATTAAATTTCGGCTAACATGCCTTGATCC
>JABUQX010126064.1:45000-47686 GCA_015478945.1 Trachelipus rathkii
ATATATATATATATATATATATATATATGAAGGAGAGTGAGACACGTATGGGATCAACTAGCGCACCCACTGAAGGTGCCTCTCCACTCTTTCTCGTAGAGACGATGATCGAAGAAGATTGAATAATTCGGAGGTCAAAGGATATAATAAGACGTAGATAGTATTAAGGTGATGTTCGATAGATGTGGTTTGAATGTCTAGTAAGCACAGGCAACCAACTTACACCATCAGAGGTGTTACGGAGCAGGTTGCTTTTTCCGTAACGGAGGGAGATTGTCTCCAGACTCCGTTGGCCTGCTTACTTGGGTGACTATTCAAGGAGGATTGTGAGTTTTCCAAAGTGAATAAACAATTGTGATACCATTTAAAGGGTTCACTTAACTAGAGGGTTTACTTAACTATTTTGTTCCCGGATCTATCTATCAATGGTGTCTAATCAGATATTTTTCAGTGGAGACTAATCCGATATTTTTCCGTAGTGGAGAATAATATAATGATAGGTCAATAGAGAATCAAAATCTAAGGATATTGACACACTAGAAAAAGTTTGTTTACTTAATTCGCTCAAAATATATACATGTGGGAGGTTTGTGAATAGATAAAGATAACACAATCCACTCCCAACAATATAATAATAAAGGTTATATTAATTTCAGTATATGATATATTTTAATTAGATAAATACATTGGAATGATACTTAGAATCCAATGTATTATGATTATGTACATAAGTTCAACAACTCAGGATCAGATTCAAGAGTGGAAACCAACCATTTCCAAATGTTATTCGTGCAATGAAATAAAGGGAGTGAAGTGAAATTCTTGACTCAATTACAATAAATATACTGTAGAATTAGCGACTTTGAGATCAAAAACAAAAACTGAAGGACAAAACTAGAGATTGAAATCAGACCAGAAATTGAAAACAAAAGCCAAAACTGAAAACTGAAATCTGAACCAGGAACTGAAACCCTGTCAAAATAAATAATAACGGGGATTACTACACTTGATCACACTTTATCTTCATTTATAACAGTATATTTTACATATAATCTTACATATATTTTATTGAACTCACCCTTTAGATTTCCAAGAAGGGTTTGTTCAATTGGTTCAATAGTTGCTGGCTCTTTATGATAGTAAACTGCAACAATAACGTTTAGGTTACTACTGCTTTTCCAGCACATAACATTAATAATTTTAGACAATAATTGATGAAATAGATTACTGTAATATATCATGACTCACTAACCTGGAAAATCTGTATAATTCTAATTTCCAGGCCTTCAAAGTCTTTGAGTATGTATGGAATTGTTTGTTACAAAAGGGACAAAAGACGAACAGCAGATTCTTTCTCTTTGTTGAACTCCTGCATCAATAGTACAGAAGCCTTTTGCTCCATCATCCAGCGTAAGCCTGTACGCAGTACAACCTTAACGCTGGAATCGAGAGCAGACTCATAGTCAATGGATACATTGGAATGACAAATACAAGAAGGATGTGGGGAACACGAAGGCACAGACTGGGATTCACTTGGTGGATAATTTGACTGAGGAGGAGGAATATAAGGACCACTATGTTCCTGTACATTCATTGAAGGAAAATAATTTTTACATTGGAAATAATTTGATGGGAAGACAGTTTATTACGGGACTGGTTGGACATAAGGGTGAACTTCGGGCGGGAGATTCATCATGACCAGTATGAAATCGTGAATGAGAGCATCATATAATCTGGATCCATCTGATTAGTGTAATACTAAAGAATGGTCATTAAGGGTCTTTTTATTGAAATATCTGATATGAGGGGTAACTTCTACGTACTCCGCCTCTATTATGCTTTTCTGATGGAAATCCAATATGTCGTTTCCCTCGGATGATGTTCTTCTCCGGCCATTGGTACTTGTTGAGGTAAGGATACAGGATCATCAAGGGGATATATATTGTGCATTATGACCCAGTTCATGGAGGATACACTTTTGGTAAAGGCGTATAAATCTTGTAGAGGGTGAATATATATATAAACTGTAGCTTGGACTCAGAAGTCTTGGTCATGATCCCGGGAATAGCATCCACGGACAGATCATCAACGGGTTCATATATATTTGCAGTGTTTTGCCCCGATCCTGCATTTTTTCCAACCATCTTGTCAGGGACCATATGACTATGGTCTTACATTTGGTGTCATTAAGGCCGAGACCATTAGTAGGCAAAAGAAACTTCAAAAGCACTTCAGAGGAAACCACAGGCATCATGAGAAGTTGACTAGTCCGGGTACTCTGGGAACCGACAGAGATTTTTACTTCAGCCCAATCCATTCTGAAAAGTACAATATATTCGGCAGTAATCGAGTCATGATAGAATTTTATGATAAAAAATAAAAAATGCACAAATATATATTCTATGCTAAGGTATTAATTTCAACAGTCAGTCAGGGGACAAAATGAATCAGAGTCAACTAACTCATTTTCTCTCTCTCACTTTTCTCAAAGTGGACCCACAATGTTTAAAAACGGTCCCACTATAACTCTGAGAAACTGACTAACTATTGAAAATAAAAAGAAAGGGAAACAAGGACTAAATTCAATATAATTTAAAAATTTTTTACTTAGAAGAGTTGGACAAAATATGGATTTCAGTGGTTGTCAAAATAACTTTTTGTAGCGTATTGCATCTCCTTTCCATAG
>JABUQX010126065.1:0-2500 GCA_015478945.1 Trachelipus rathkii
TTACAATAAATAATACTATATAAATTATACACCACAATTATAAAAACATATAAATATAAACATTAATAAAATTATAAGAATTAATAAAATACTATGATTTAACATAATATTAAAAAATTAAGCACATAAAATATTTAAAGTATATAATATTAATTACATTAAAATATTATCTGACAATTAATACATACAGATATATTAAATTACTGTGTTTGAAATGGAAATAGAATTATATAAATTATTAACTATTATTGATATTATATATCTAATCAATATATCCACATTACATACAAAAGTTATCAATTCTAATTTCTTCTATCAATTTAATTATGTATTTATATAAATTTAATACAATTACTTATATTATTAATTATATATTTTATATAATATTTTCTATTATAACAATTATGATTATTATTATTATTCATTAATTATATAATTAAACTTATTACAATTATATAATTTATGACACTATCTATCTAATTATAATTTTCAAAAACATTTCCTTTAAAATTCATGATTCTAATATAAATTATATACTCTGAGGATACCATTATATTATTTATAATATTAATAGACGTATAGATAAATGTAGCATCAATTTAAAATATTGTAAAATGAAGATTATCAGTATTTCTTACATAAATTATTCTTAGTATTACTTATGATCGAATAAATAAAAACTAATTAGATATAATAACAGATACCAGACTTATATCGTACTCGAACACTTCGGCTATTTCATTAGGAATTTATGTTATATATTTTATTTTTATAAATCTTTATAACCAGTTCTCTCCTCTACATAATAATTAAATTGGTTCGATATATGTTACCTAAAGAATATACATAAAATAGGCAAAATAAAGAAATAAAAATTTTAAAAAGTTTAAGAAAAAGTTACCATTAACCTAATAAGAATCGTTGACTTTCATTGTTAATTAATAAAGGTTACAGAGAAATTGTGAAGTCTACGCATCTTTACATTATATATACTTATAATAATGTTTAATACATGCGCCTATTCACTAGATGAATTCCTTAACGCACGCATATTCCCCGAGGCGCATTACATAAAGAATCTTTTTTTTCTTGTTATGATGGAGAAGCACTCTTTTATGCTGTTATCGGGATTTTGTGGTGTTCTTCCTTTATATGTTGAAATATTTTATAGGCTCGGCTCTTATACATTAATGCCTGTGGCAATTCTCGATGTTGAGGGTATCCCGTCGTTGTTGTATACCCACTTAACCACTGAAACCACACTCAAGCAAGACACTCACGACACCCAGATTCATACATCTCACTTTCAGAACACTTGCAATCGGTACAACAACGTTAACCTAAACTCCTCTCACCATCCCGAAAGCGCTTCGACTGAGTTAGAGACGAGCACGAGCTCAGTTTCAATGGCTATAGTAAGATCTTAAATATAAGCTCTTTCCGCCGTCTTTTAAGGGTGAGTTATTATCATTATCTATTATTATTATTATTATTATTTTATATTATTATTAATCTTATTTTAAAAAAGAAAAAAAAATTTTATTTTTATAATTATTATTTTTTTTTTTTTTTTTCATTAATTATATATTTTTTCGTAGTTATTATTATTATTATTATTATTATTATTATTATTATTATTATTATTATTATTATTATTATTATTATTATTATATTATTATTATTATTATTATTATGATTATTAATTATTGTGTATTAATTATTATTTTATTATGATTTTATATATTATTATATTATTATTATTATTATTATTATTATCTATTATTATTAAAAATTATTATTCATTATATTTTCAGTATTATTATTATTATTATTATTATATTATTACTTATTTTTTTATTATTATTGCTATTGTTATTAGTGATTTTGAAAAATGATTTGGCTTTGTTTTCTAAACACGGAAAGTTTTTCTATCTAAAGGCGTCGCGAAATCTGTCACACCCAAAACTAATTTATTATTATTATTATTATTATGTATTATTATTATTAGTATATTACTATTTATTATTATTATTAATAATTATTATTATTATTATTATTATTATTATTATTATTATTATTATTATTATTATTATTATTATTATTATTATTATTATTATTATTATTATTATTATTACTTTTTATTATTAATTAATTATAATATTAATTGTATTATTATTATTATTATGTAATTATTATTATTATTATTATTATTTTATTTTTATTTTTATTTAATATTATATTATATATATTTATAATATATTATATATATAGTATTAATATATACATAGGTACCATATATTATTATATATATATATATATATATATATAATATAATATATAGTATATATATATATATATATTATATATACTATATATATATCTATATATATATAATACATATATATATATATATAAAATATATTATTATATATATATATATATATTACCTACTATATAATATATATATATAAATTAAATATTAGATAAATTAATATATATA
>JABUQX010126065.1:5000-58666 GCA_015478945.1 Trachelipus rathkii
AGGCCTGACCATATACTACGCAGCTATATTCCAGCTCGATCAGAAAAGGGCGATATAAAAAGGTAAAGAGACTTCCGATCCAAGATTTTGAGGAGAGATGAGGTAGTATGTCAAGCACGCGATGATAAGTCGGTTTCCAGAATTTAATGTGCGGTGTGTATTTTAAGTTGTCATCTAGAATTTGTCCTAGAAATTTGACTTGTGAAGTTACAGGAATGGGCGAACCATTTAAGGTTAGGCTCGCTAGAGAATTGTGGTAGGTTCTTCGATTCTCTTTTTCCTAAAAAATACCACTGAGGTTTTAGTGGATGAGAAATGGATGCCATGGGAATTACCCCATTGTAAAATATTCTCAGTAGCTAGTTAAAGTTGCCGTTCAAGAAATAGCAGCCAAGCACCGGTAATATAAATCACAAGGTCATCAACAAAGAGAGAAAAAATGACCGTCGCTGAAATAGGTAAAGATATCATCGAATCCGAAAGAAATTATCAATACACTTATAACACTGCTCTACGGAACGCCTTCATCCAGAGTAAAGTGGCGTGATGGAACAGAAGAGCACCGAATCTGGATGGATCTATTTGACAGAAGGCTTTTAATGAAAAGAGGGAGCTGTCTTCGGAAACCAAGCGAGTGGAGTTTAAGGAGAGCCCCAGTTCTCCACGTTATGTCATAAACCTTTTCAATGTCAAAAAGGACACCAAGAACCATTCCATTTGATGAGAACGCTTCCCGTATGTCGTAGTTTAGTTTTAACAAGGGATCCGCAGTCGAATGATTTTTGCGGAAACCAAACTTCATATTTGAAAAGCCTGACGACTATCAAGAAAAGGGAGATGGCAACCTGAAACCATTTTCTCCATTAATTTTCAAGCATGGCAGGTAAGCGAAATTGGTTTTTGGTTGTCTCCAACCTTCTGATCTTTCCCAGGTTTGGGAAGAGAGATTACAAAAGATGTAGTCTATATAAATGGGATTTAGATTCTGCTATGCAGATCCAGCAAGAATGCTGATGCGGAGGGGTGAACATGACGGAGCATATTGTACGAAATTATTTCTTGTTCAAGGCCACCTTCTTTGCTATTCGCCAGTACAGTTTGATACCCTGAAAGTGAAAAAGACTGTTATAGGTATGATCTTCCCCTTTCGTTGTTGAAAAGTCTGGCGAACCAGTGTTAATTCTCAATTTTTGAAAGTCTTAAGGATAGTGAAATATTTTTAGTGGCCAGCAAAACAGTAACCTAATGCATCTGTAACATCTGCTAGAGAAGATATCGTGTCAGTTATATCAGGTTAGTAACGGATGACTGTGGGTAAAAAACTCGTTGGAGCGCCAAGATATTTTCTTAAAACAACTTCCCAGGACACTCGACAGACGAAGGCAGTCGGCGAGGCTTGTGAGTGGAGATCCTAGTACTAAGTGTCAAATAGTATGTCGGTTTCACGTGGATTTTTTGATCTTTAACAATCTGCGACCGATATCTTCCGGACACGCAGCTACCTTTGAAAAGATAGATCATGTTTGAAGGTGGCGCGAGGTCCTTTTGTATTGTCTGTAGAGTTATTTCTTTTCCCGGTTAGCTTGTGCACAAACTTTACGGCTACCAAGAGAGTATGCCGAACGCTCTACCGTGTGCGCGGTAAAGAGTCGCAGGCAATGACAGGAGCGCTTCCAGCTGCCGTATGATAACAATGCATGGAAAGAAGTTAAAGGGTGGTCATACGTGCGAGACGCGAACACCAGACAAGGCTATGTTGAAGGCTATGAGCGAGAGAGTGGGAGTAGTATGCCGATGATTCCCGCCTGTTGAACCATGCGGAACACCACTCTGCTACAAGCTCATAACACCAGCTCGAGAACTTGGGTTTTAGGATATGACTGTGTTCGCGGTTGAACAGTTATTTAGAAGGCTAATGGGAAGAGTCACAGGTCGCGTAAAGTGTAATGCCACAAGGGGGGACTAGTCTTGATAGCGACGTTAGAGAATGTAGCAAAAGGAAGTTATCTGCTCTACAAGGAGAAAGCCAAGGTGTTTCGGTAAGCTATAGGGTGTTCATGAAGTGATAGGCGAAACGAAGATTCTGTATGGTTACGAGGCATCGCAACGGGATAAGAGGGAGTTAAGAGGCGTCAACGAGACGGGATCTTAGACTTAGAACCTAGGTGAAGAGCTTACCCCATAAAGGGTGACAAAGATTGAAGTCTCCCCCAGTACCAGAACCAGTGTGGAGAGCTGCTTAAAAAGTTGCGCTAAAGTCAGTGCTCTACGTAGCGACTCACCTACCTCGGTCAGTCAGAGGTAGATTGAACAGAGACAGTGAGTTCAAAGGGCTGACTAGAGGAATAGGGAATAGGTTTATGGAATGAAGAAGTTCCTGCGCCCTCCTCTATCATATGTCTCCTCTTTCTATAGAAATAGTGACGATTTGTATCTGGCAGTTAAAGAAGGCTGTATATCAAAGTCAAAGTTCCTGCAAACATATGCATTTTCTTCTTAATCATGATTCTTAATTAGGTTGAACAGTTCTCCAAAAATTAGGACGTAGTAGCTAACACTGGCAATTCCATAGAAGGAAGTTCGCAATGCCTATGGTCTTATGAAGTAGTTATGAGGATAGTCCTCTAGTGTGACTAAAGCGAATGAGCATATTACGGAGGCTGGAGTACGATGGAACAGTAAAGATTCTGAGACGGTTGGGTCATACGGGGAGCACGGAAGAGAGCAGATAAATCGGACTGACCTGAAAGGTAAGGAAAAGTCGGCAATAGGGAATTGTGGATTGTACGGACCGGTTTTAGGAGGCGAATTTTCTGATGGGAATTCGGAGGTGGATTGAGGAACTTCCCCCATGAGTGTGAAGCTAGAGTTGATTTCAGCTAAGTCCAGTTATTAATGTAAACTTGGTTGGTCCCATTGAAAGAGCAACCAGTTTGCTTTTGTTTATGAACGGGAAAAGATAGTATCTAACAAGCAAGTAGATTGAGAAACTTGTGGAGAATATGATTGCTGTTTATCGCAATGGAAAAAGGGAGTCGAAGTGTTATGCCGCAGTAAGATGCCGTGAAAGAGCAGATGTCTAGTCGTTTTTTAGCAGAATGTTAGATTGTGCGATATTGGGGTCGCGCCATGAAATACAAAACGTTTGATGTCTGGAGGGAGCCTGAGTTGTTTCAGAAGGGAAGGGAGAAGTGTCAATGAAAACAGAAAGAGGAGAAGAACAGGGTTCCAGACGAGAGGGTAAGAAGATGAATGAGAGGTGAGATTTGGGGAGATCACACTAATATCACAATATTTAGAGTTAACATTGAAAATTATATGTCCCCTTTCATATCTGCCAACCAGAGATACAAAACGATAATGTTTTAGACATGCTAGCCTGTATGGTGAGAAAAAGCATCGCTTGTGTACGGTGCTATCTATCGGTACTAAGAGGTATGGACTATGAAACAGATCTTTTTGGCAGTGTAGCCACCTCCTCAGAACGCGTCAAGGAAACGGCAATTAAAGAAAAGAGCGCTGTATGTTCGATAGCAAGTGGACAATGCTGACAAAATAAACATCGATCATATGCTTTCATTTGTTAAACACAAAATACGTTCTCACAAATTTTTCTGTCGCCGCCGTAGGCATAGAAATCGTTTAAAAGAGTGCTGAGCATAGGAATTTGAAAGAAGAGTTACTAATGCAAGATTCAGAAAGTGCTGGAATAGCAATTCTGCAAGCTACAGTGGACTTGATTGGTGGATTGTTCATTAGCTGTGGTTGCTTGGGCAAAGTCTATTGATGTCAATTCTTTTGTCTCAGTAATAGACTTATGGCGAGGTCTCTTCTGAGTTTCAATTTTATATCTGGGGTCGGTGTGCTCTTCTTTAGAAATTCAGATGTTTTATATTTTAGCGAGTAATCTTTGCCTTGGTTCTTAATCTTTTGTTTCTGTTTAGGGACATCTTTTTCAGGAAATGGAGTGATGGTGGGAGGCCACTTACGTGAGGGTATGGGACAGAGTTTCTTGAGGAAATGCTTTACAAGCTATGAGGAGAATGAACAGACTTTGTTTCATTGCTGGTCAGTTAAAAGCTTGCACTCGGTGTTGGGATGTTGACGGCATTGAATTGAAGGCTCTTTTTTGACGATTTAAATAGTTACCAGAGCAGGTAACAGATAACTGCTTGAGTCTCTCTGGGATTGTGGGAAAGAGTTCCATTGGAATTTAGCTGTGTCAGTGAGTTGACAAACGGAAAACCGTGAGGCCGGTGGATGGATTGTAGCATAGGATTGAATTGATTTTGTAGGATAGTTGTCTTTGTGGTGGTGTATGCCATTATCTTGCTCATATTTTATATCGTGCATAGCTCCAAGCATAATGTTTAAACAGGTAAGATGGGCATTTAAATAAAGAGAACTGTGAGAGATCCTAAACAGATTTTGCAGGACGATGTGTTTTTACATGGAATGTGAAATTATTCCCACACAGACTGCGCATGTATAATGAGGCTCCGTATACGTTACTTACGGGGATGACCAAAGCACTGGTATTTAAACTAACGTCTGGGTTTTGGGGAAATAACATAGGAGCACTGTAAACATAATTTTCGCCTTTGTAGGTGGAAAAGAAGGCTTTATAAAGGTCAGCAGTAAGCAAGGATTTGGAAGGTCAGGCGAGTTCCGACGTGGAGAAATCTGTAAACGATATTAGCAGACCTTTTCTACTGTAGATTTTTAAAATGACAGCAATATTTCCTTATTTGTGTTCTAAAGAATAAATAGTACACTTTCGATGTATATATATAGTATTATATATATATAATATATATGATATATATATTAATTATATATTCTATTATATACTATGTATATTATACTGAATATATATATGATATATTATTTATATGATTTATAGTATATAAAAAATATAGGTTTATATATATACTTATATATATATATATAGTATATATTATACTATATATATATATATATATATAGGAGAGCCCGGATCACTGGCGGCTGATGCGCAACCGATGCGGTGACGCCGACGCTACAGATTAGCGCACACAGAGACGCCTAGGGGCGCGGGAGACGTGGGACACTACACGAGGGCGAGGTGGAAGACGCAGGACAGCCGACTTCGAAGAGCCAACCTGCAGCCGCAGGTAAGGACCTATAAATAGTAGGGCTTCGCCACTGACACTAGGTCCGCGCAAGCCAGGATCGCGCAGTGGTAACCTGGGCGCTCTGGTGCGTAATTCGGTCGAGCCAGGACGGGTGATGTTGGTGGCAGCGGACAATGAGTGCGGCGTGCCGCCCGACATCGACGACGGGCCTGGCGCGGAACTTCGACAGGGAGACGGGCGGCCAGACAGATATCCGCGTATATACAATATATATGATATTTCGTAGATAATATGAGTATATATCTATATATATGATATATATTACTGACGGTATAAAATATTTGTAAGTAATAAGTATATATATATATATCTAGTATATATATTCAGTTAATTATATAGATTATATATATTATATAATAGATATATACTATACTATGTATAATATATGATGATATCATGCTTGTATAATAATAATTATATATATATATAGTAGTTAATTAGTATAGAATAGTATTATACTATAATAGAGCTATATACGTATAAGTCTAATACGTAGTATATAGTAGTATATATACTAAGTATATATAATATATATATATATATATATATTATTAGTAGTATATATAGTATTTATAATATATATATGTATATATATTATACTATACTTATATAATACTGATATATATATCATAATATATCACCCCTATATTATAATATATATATAGTATAGTATATAATTAGTATTAGTATAGTATATATAATAGTATATATATATATATATCATATTATTTTAGACAAACTTTTTTTGAAACTCGTAATTTTAATATAAAAATATGAATTTAAGAATTCATTAAATATCTGATTATTGGAAAATAAATCTATTAAAATCATTATGCAGATATGATTTTGAAATTGGAATTCGCTCTGCCATGGCATCACTAAAGTAAACGTTTTGGCAATAGATACGCTGCTTGTAAAGAGTGCGAAAAGGCAAAATTTTTCTTTTAATCGTATTTGGGAAGCTCCTAATCGCACTCGGGCCGTGCGATATCTCTAACTCTTTCTTCTCACCAACCTCTTTCTACAATGAAGAAGGATATTGTAGATAAAACCTTCAAGAAACTAGTTAGTCGGCTAGTTCCAGACGCGGAGCATGAGCTTTGTAGAGTATATATTTTCATTTGCAACTGAGAAAGGCTGTTTTAAGGTATATCCTTGGAGTTTTTTGAGCGAAAGTGTTTACACGAAATTACCACCAACTACAAGCGACCTCGATCAAAGGACTATCCTGTTCCCCATGAGCATGTTTTAAAGCTCAAATTTGCAAGTAATATTTGTTCTTTCATTAGTTGTGGGAAGTAGGTTGCTGAATGTGTGCTTCGACGTGCATATGTCAGTGCCTACAAAGCAGAATAGTTATGTCTTGGGGGAGCGGGAGGAATCGTGTTGGAGTTTTCGAAAACTTTAAGAAAGTAAAAGATGCAACTGAAGCCTTTCTGCTTGCTTTAAGAGTCTGTTGGTATAATCTCGCAGAGCATCATGAAACTTGAAGTTGAAGACTCCTCAACGCTTCTTCCAAAAGAAAAAGACGACAAGTTAATATATTTTCGGATTTCTTACCAACAAATAAGAATTCGTTCAACATTATGGCGCCTTGCTTTCTATCGATGAAAACGTTTTAAAAGCATTAAATGACAGTATCTCGGAATTTGAATAAACCACGCTTAAAGGAAAGAAGGGCCTAGCCTCATAAAGCAAAAATCAGCTGTTTGGTCCAAGCTCTGTTGACGTTTCCAACCTATAAACAAACTACTAACAGAGTCTCGCATGACCCTCCCTGTCACCAACTTGGTTCTGCCCCGCTGAGATATCATTTTCGGTTATAGGGTGAATAAAGGCATGCTCCTAGCAAAAAATAACTGAGGAACACTTTGGCTACATGTCAGTGATTTATATCGAAAACTCTTTGGTGATGATGGTTCCATTAGGGAAAGGTTCCAAGGTATATCGCGAGAGGCAACAACGGCAATTCCGTCTATAAAATAGCAATCCGGTAAGTGATTTAAATTTTCAATTTTCATTGATTTTTGTAATTTAAACACACAAACACACAGCAACTCAACAATATATATATATATAGTATATATAATATACTAATATAATATAATATATTATATATTATATATATGTAGTATATATATATAGGCATAATATAATTATAGATATATATATTCGATATACTATACTTTACCTATACTATATAAGCGTTAGTAGTAATGCCACATAATGATATACTATATATATACGGGGTCAGGTGATGGTAGGTACATACGAACGTAGTATATACTAATAGTATATATACCTTATACTATATAGTAGTAATATAGCGGTACTAGTACGATATATATATATAATACCATATATAGTATAATAGGTATATATAGATAGGAATAACTGAACCACCGTTTACTTAGTAGAGCTATAGTAATACCAGAAGCTTGTTCTTGTAATAGTCAGGAGAAATTGTAAGATAAAAAATATTAATATAACTTAATTAGTATTAATATATTTTTTTTTGCATACCATATATAATATAATATATATATATATAATAATATATCATGTATATATATAATACTATATATATATATATATAAGTATATATTATATATATATTATATTACGTATATATATATACTATATTATTATAGTATATATACTATACTATATATATATATATACGGTAATATATAGTATATATATATATATACTTAAATATAGTATAATTATATTATATATTATATAATATATATATATATATATTATTAGACAAAGAATTATATATATATACTATATTATTATATATATATATATTATATATAATTATACACTTCGTCCCTGGGGACTAAGCCACCAAAAAAACTTTTCAGAAATCCCCCCTATGTGAACCGATAAAACTGTTGATCTTTATACTGATCTCTGATCTATGAACCGATAAACACTTCTGCTTTCACGTTCTAGAAACAGCCAGGGGAACTTTCCAAGTAAGTAAGTGATTACGGAGCAGTTATATTCAAGGCTCTAACAAAATTTTTCATAAGCCATAAATTTACATGTAGTGTGGAAGGCAAAATTTTGTTTAGGCTCTTTCAGTGATTGAAGTGTAACATTCTTGTGTCATCTTTTTGATCGAGAAGTCTGAGCTTGCAAAGAAGTCAGAATTCTTTGAAGTTGATGGCTGTTATTCTTCGCTGTTTGGGAAAGATCTCTGTTTTCGTCAAAGTCCAAAGAAATATCCTTTAGAGGTTCTGGACCAGCGACCTCTTTGCATAGATTTATAGGTAGAATTGCAGAGGGTATTTTAGGATACACAAGTATTGCTTCCTTTTTCATGGATATTTCATTATTAATATGATAAACAATAGATGAAATAACAACCAGTCGTGGGACTGGATAACTCCCTCCATACCATGGGTACTACAAATTGCCTACAATGATTTTTTCCATTCATCCACTCATTGAGTTTGGATGAGCAGGTAATTCAACATATGTGAGATGCTCAATTCTTGCCTTGGTCCGCTTTCTTGCAACCAAAATATATATATACATATATATTTTTAACAGATACTGTAATAGGGCATTTCCCTAATAAAATATCACTTCTCTGCAAACGTAACAGAAGTTATCCAGATTATTTACATAAAACATATATTTCTCGTTATCAGGAGATAACCAGACCAACATAAACATTATAAAATTATCACGGAAGCACTTATGGATATAATATCACAATACAACATTACCTCTTCTGAGCAACAAGTTTTAACGATTGAAACCTTTTATCACCAAAATTAATTTTAATATTAATATTAATATTAATATTAAATTATTAATATTAATATTAATATTAATATTAATATTATTATTAATATATTTTCTTTTTTAATATTAATATTAATATTAATATTAATATTAATATTAATATTAATATTAATATTAATATTAATATTAATATTAATATTAATATTAATATTAATATTAATATTTTTATAATATTTATTTAGTTTAGGATTATCGGATTTATTATTATTATTATTATTATTTTATATTAAATTATTATTATTATTAATTATTATTATCTATTATTAATTTATTATTATTATTATTATTATTATTTATTATTTTATTATTATATCATTATTATTATTATTATTATTATTATTATTCATGTATTATTAATATTATATTATTATTTTATTATTTTTATTATTTTTTATTATTTTTTATTATTTTATTATTTTTACTATTTTTATTATTTTCATTATTTTTATCATTTTTATCATTTTTATCATTATAATTTTTATTATTTTTATGATTTTTATTATTTTTATTATTATTTTTATTATTATTATTATTTTATTATTATTATTATTATTATTATTATTATTATTATTATTATTATTATTATTATTATTATTATTATTATTATTTTTATTATTATTATTATTATTATTATTATTATTTTTATTATTTTTATTATTATTATTATTATTATTATTATTATTTTTATTATTATTATTATTATTATTATTAAAATCATTTCTGCTAAAAATATTGATTCTATAAAAAATATTCCTATTATCCTTTTTATAGCGAACATAAAAATATTTTAAAAATCTAAATTGTTTCTATTTAAATATTATTTCTATGATTAATATAATATTTTAAAATTATTTTTTTTTAGTTTCAGCCTAGTTACATAAGTGTTATTGAAAGTATTTACTATTATTATATTATTAAAAGAAACTGTATATTTATTTTATATTTAATTACCTAATTCCTTCGATGTCCAACAAGCAGATTTCGATTTTTGCCAAGGCATTTGGATTTTAGTAGTAGGGGACATTTAAAGGGATGCTGTCGAACGTTGAGGATCAGGTCTGCAGGAGATTGGAGGGAATACTATTATGTGCATAGTGCAGAGCTGACCCTCATAATGCCAGGATTGATGTAAGAATCTTCTGAAGTAGTAACACAAATCGTCTGTGTTCAAAGCTGAGCTGTCATATCTCCTCCTGCCACTTTGGTTTCTGCACTATTAAAAAATCGTTCAACACATCTTCTGGCAATTATTTTTTCACCTAAAAATATTTCTTGAAAAAAATTTATATCCCGACTCCGGCTCGGCTCCGGCTCTGACAAAGGTTTCTGCACAATCTGAAAATTGTTCAGCATGTCTTCAGGCATTAGATTTTCGATTATTATAAATTAAATTTTTTTCGATCAACAACCTGGACTTGCAATTTGGACATTAATTGCAGTTATTTAGTTCGACGAACTTCTAAATAAATTTCTGTATTTAAAAACCTATTTAGAAATTCCAAAAATTATTCACACCTTGATATGCAGGAGGTATTTTTCTACTAATTTATGATAAAAAAAATGGAAAATTTTAATTTTGCTTTGAAAAAGTAGGGGGTCTAGGTGACTGTCTCCTTTTAAGGTATCGTGGTTAAAAGAGTCAATCACAGGTGAAATCAGTTTTGCAGAGAGAGAGTGTGCGATATCAAGTTATTGCTCTATCTTTCTCTACAGGGGATTATAAATTAAAAGATATAATTGTTTTTTCTTGAAGAAAAAATTATAATTATTTTGCTTGAATAGTTAAAAACAAACAGTTTAATTTTCCTTAATAATGCACAATTAATTATTCACCTTGTCATATACAGCTTTGATGAAATTAATATATATAATATATATAATATATATATATATGATATATATATGTAATATATATATATATATATAAAATATATTATATATATATTATATATATTAGTAGATATATATATATAATAATATATATATATTTTAGTATATATATATATTAGTTCGATAGTATATTATATAATATATATATACTATTATATATTATATATATAATATATATACCTATAATATATATATATATTATATATTATAATACTACTAATATATATATATTATATTAATATCTAATATATATTATATGTATTATATATATATATATTTATAATATACTATATATATTATAATACGTATATTTATATATATATATATTATATATAATATGTATATTCGTATATATATATATATTAGTATATATATATATATAATATATATAATATATATATTTATATATACATAATATTATATATATATAGATATTGATGTAGTATATTATATATATTATATCTATATATATATATATATATATATATAATATAATATATATCATAGTAATATTAATATAGTTATATATATATATATAATATAATATAATACTATAATATAATATAATATCATATAACATATAACATATAATATATAATATATATATATATATAATATATAATATGATATATATATATTATATTATATCTATAATTTATAGTAGTAATATATCATCTAATATAGTATATTTCAAACAGACAGATTGGAACTGGCTCTATAATATGAGCTAACAATTATTATGTGCGTCCCTCCTTCTGTGTAATCGTCCGGAACCCCTGAACAAACACGTCATCCTCTTAGGTAGCCAGCTTGGTATTAATAACATGTATTCGAAACTGCTGTTATTGGTTTTTACAAAAATTCGTGAAAGCTCAACGTTGAGGAGCACAGCTTCCTGTGTTAACTTAAACGACATTTAATAGAGCTAGCAGAAAACGACATAAAATTTTTCCCTTTTGAAGGTTTCCAGTAGGGTTGTTCAATGAATAACGCCGGAGCTGTAGGTGGGTGTGGCATGATTGCACTGAGAAATAGGTGTATCCCTTTATATATATAAATCTATATATATATTAGTTATATACAATATACTATATCATACTATATATATAATATATAGTATATAATACTATATTATATATACTAGATATATATATATTATATATATAGTATAATATATATATTATATATATAGTATGTATACTATATTATTATAATATACTATTATATATAAAGTATATATATATAATATATATATATATATACGGGTATATATATATATATAAATATCTTACTATTATATATATATATATATATATTATAATAAGTATAGCTATATATATAATATATATATATATATATATATATAATTTAAATAATATTTTAACTTTGTCTCTAACCTATCTTATGCTACCATGGAATTTCTGAAGTGGTTTAATCTTTTTGGAAAGACAGGGAAAACTCAAAATATTTATTTACACCATTTACAATAATTTGGCACATATAAATGTAAATATTCAAAATTGAAAATTTAAAACTTTAAATATTTGGCAAATTAAAATGTAAATATTCGAAAAATTGAAATTTAAAACTTTAAATATATTAAAGACACATAAGTAACTCTGATTTGAAAGACTTTTGGCTTGAGTAAAAATGTATTTTGCTTTTTGTTTGGTTCAAATCAGATCTTGGTATTGTTGAAGCTTTAAATTATTTAAGCTACTCCTCTTCCTGGGAACATGGTATTATCAATTAGAAATACAGAACAAATTGACAGAGACTCCGTATAAACCTTGTTATTCTTCCCAAATTTGTCTGTTTTTATATTCTGCCTTTCATCCTCATTCAAACAAAGCCGTCTCCATATTTCCTTTTACTTTTATAGCTACATCTTTGAATAATTCAGCTTAAATTAAGAATTAGGAGCTAATTGTTTACTGTGTTTTGCAATAAGTCTTTAATCCTATTCTCCAGATACAGCACATGTTTGTCTCAGCCAACTAAGGTAGCTTTCATTAAAATATTCTCTTCGCCCCAATTTTTCTCATATATTCTATTATGTTACCATTGATATTAGTTAATTTCTGATTTGCATTTTATGCAGTCATCTCTATTAAAGGAAAGTACAAATGACTCAAAACTATTGCTAATTAAATGTCGAGATAGTATGTATTGTTCGATCAAGTATATATATTACGAAATTGGAATATGGGGTGCTATCTAACCATTATTAGACAATGATGATATATATGTATATATAAATTATATATAGTACGAATTTGAGAAAGTGAAATACAGGTGGAAGTTTTATTTAGTGAGCGTTTATAGTTCTTAATTGCTTTTTATGCGTCATTCTTTAAAGGGAAAGTACAACATTTATGATCAAAGTTATGTATTAAAACTAGTAAACTGAAAATGAAATAAAATTCACTTATTAACTAAAGAATTAAAATACTTTTTAAGTTATAAAAGTGAAAAGCGTCGTAAATTGTAGAATTTAATTCATAGAAAACTTAAGCTATCGATTACCAAATAATACACAGTAAAATATAATATTTACTATGATAGGTATATATATGACCTGTAAGATTTTTAGATAAAGTTCTATAAATACCAAAGATGAAGATATATCTCGTGAGTTCATTAACCGAAACGCAATCAAACTATATATATGTTGGAGTAAGAGTGAGATATATATCATATAAATCCGAGTGAGGTATTTGTGAGATTGGGTACGTCCCAAATATGCGGTCGGCTCAACCTAAAAAGGATAACAAACTACATTTATCCTATATTATCGACCAAGAGTGCGCCCTTTATTATTCTGATAATTTTCACAGTCATCGTTTTAATTTTCACTATATCCGAGTAAATATTTGATGAACAAATTTCAAACCTAAATCCTCAACTACACTTAACTACAATTCCCAATACATAAGTGCAGGTACGTATTAGTATTATTATGTAATTATATTGAAGGGAGTGCGTAACATCTGCTGGCAATCGTGAAGTCGGTAAAGTGAAAGGAAATCGCCGTCTATAAATATATAGTTATATAATCTAAGTATAAACAATCTAACCATCATAATTCTCAAGAAACTATAGATTTATTAAAAAAATATAAATGTTAACTATAATATATATAGTAGTATACATAAGATCAGACTAACTTTTGGTTTTGAATCTTGCTATATAATACACAGGTTATAATATAATATAATAAATATATGAGGATGTTAAATATATAAAAAATAAAAAAATTTGTATATAAAGTAGTTCATATTCCTTTATATATAATAAGCTATATAATAATAAAAACTACTCACTTAAAACCCTTTGATTAATAAGTGTATTCAGATCACTATATAGATATAGTGACGAAAATTTTTATTATTATTAGTGAAAAGTACAGAAATGTAAATGAATAAAAAATAGAGAAAGTGAGATTATATTGTATAGTTTTATTGAAATTATTCTTGTTTTATATATATATAGGAGAAATAAAGATATATAAACATATAAATGATTACAACCTATTGGCCAAATTTCGAGTAGAGGGTAGTAACTATTCAATTTGTAATTCACTGGAATAGCTAATTTATTATCGTAATTAATTCCTAGAATCCATAACAATATATATTAATCAGTAAGTTAGTGGTAAGTAGCACTCATGCACATTAGGAAACTCATGCGTGAGCTATTATACGGATTGGAATTAAAAGCAATTTGTAATATTATTATTTAATTAGTTTACTTACATTAACAACTACCTCCGAGAAATTGATTTGTTAATACATAAGTGTTATTGAGTTAAATAAACTCAAATATGAAAAAAATCGTATTATTCATTGAATAATAATTTAATAAATTTATATAATAAATTGAAATTATTAGTTTATATATAATTTTAAGTACTAAATTATCATTTTAATATAATATATGAATATATGTGTTTAAATAAATATAAAATCAAAATGTCTGATAAAATACAAGGCTCTTCACCTGATTTTAATTTATTTACTTATATAACCTATAATTAATATAATCTAAGAACGAGAGGTATTACGCTATATAGAGTTTTAATTATAATTTCTACTATAATAATGTTAATTCTAATATTAATATCAGTAGGAATTTTCCTTATAATATTATGTTATAATAAATGTTATTCACTAATTTACGGTTTGGGGTCGATTTCTCTCTGAAATACGAAGCATACGCGCCTTCCGTAAAATAAAATATTAAATATAATAAATAGAACTTAGAACTTTTGACATATTCGATCCTCCGTTTGAGTTCGACTTTTTCCTCACTTTATCACTAGTGTAATAAACTATCGAGACTCGGATAGGTATAGTAGGTAAAAATAATAAGTTCTAAACACTACGATATATGCCAAGAACCCTCCCCGACTGAGTTGACGTGATAATAAATTGTATGAAGAAAGAATAAAATTTCTCACTTAAAGTAAAAAAAATATGATTAGCTCAGATAATAGAGTGAAATAGACCTACTATCAGAGAGCATAAGTAATCATTTATATCACTATGTGAGATTTAATACATCCTGGTGATCGACCCCACCAACTGCGACGGCAGGAAGCACCCACTAAATCAGGGAGGTTCGGGAGCTCTGTCGATAGCCAACATGGTAATAAAACGATGCACCGCTAGCCGCACAACTTACAGACAGATGGACACAGATTATCGAGCGGAAAGTGAGAATGATAATAGACAATTTACAGAATGTCCATGGAAAATCTACCTGCCAAGATACGGACGTCAGGTAAGAGAATAAGTCCACTAACAATAACTATTTTACTGCGGACTAGACAAGGGTATAAAGAGAATGTAGCCATGTCCGATGTCCCGGGACACGGGATGACAGTGCAGAAAACGTATTTGCCTGCAGATAATGCGACATCACTACTTGATCATGAAGGATAGTGTGCAGCGAAGGCTACCACGCTACCTCTCGTGGCTCAGCGTTTATGGGTCATCGAGAATATAAGGCCTTAATGATTAACGCACGAATGTCTCAAGTTCCTGGAACACCATCGGGCGTGCTGTTCAGGTACCATTATGAAAAATTCGATCATCTCCACTTCTTGTTAAGAATATGTGATACTTCACTGGGGACTGTAGTTAATGTATAACCCTAGTTATTTCTCAATATTAAGATTTTGGTACCCTATTTATTATATAAAGTTATTAAGTATTATACTATGTATTATTGAGGTACTACGTAGGCGATTATATAAACTTTATATTATTACCGTGATTAGAGCATATATCGCATAGCGCACTTCTTTCCTACTGATATATCTTGAGTTATCGATAATCAATGATTCTACTCAAGAATATCATACCGATAAAAGAGAATGATAAAGTATCTAGTAGAAACGATAAATATTTATGTGACAAATATATTTGAGTCAAGTGCCAGTGAAAGCCAACGCGAAATAATGTAAATAACTCAACTATAGAAGTCCCTTAACTTCTCGCTAGTCTATTAATTACTAGATCAGAGTACGAAAGTAGATATTACGGATCACTGAGTACGGATATTTTCCACTTTCCCTTCCCTGTAGCTCCTTTATTATATCTATATAGTCTCGCACGTAGACATGATAATAAAGGAATACGGAGGACCTTTTTTTCGAGAGAATATAGATAGGAAGATGATAAGAAAGGAGAAGAATGTACTTTATATGATAGCTTTGCGCGTACACTGAGATCGTGATGAACTCAGAAAGTAAGATTATATCGAGCGAAAATTAACTTTTATATACGTAATAATGAAAGTTGTGGGTTCCCTGTAAAAAGTAAACAAGAAACGATAGGCTATTGTCGATATTATACTTACTAAGGTACCTATACTATACTGCGAATTCATAGTGAGCGATGGCGAACGAACGACTGTAAGGCCATACCTGTGGCTCACTCGTCCGAATCGTCCTCCTACAGTATTTACATAAAATAATTTTACTCGAAAAACGTTTACGATGTTTGCGAGCGTCTTTTTCCCAATCGAAAAGACAGCGAGATTCATTGCCAGAGCAGAATACTGTTTAGACATAGTGAAGAGAGGGCTAACAGACGCAGAACCACGGAATCAATTGAACATCTTTCTAAACGGCTGTCCATCATTTTCGCGTACGAAAGCCAGAATGATAATACGTTCGACACGATTAAATAATTACGGGTCACCAAGCGTCGAGACGACTCCGTTGGCCAAATCTATCGGTCCAAACCAGTCGAGGGGAGAACGGAAAGAAAGAAGGATATACCGAAAGGAAACTCGCAAATCATCAGCGAACGAGAATAATAAACAACGATCCACGCCGCAATTGATCTAACTAAATAATTCGTTCGTAAACGCTAGACGATCAGCAGCCAACAATTCGGAAAAGCGGTAGGACGCCGACAACCAAAAAATATAAGAATTAGAACCACGAGACACAGAGACCTCATAATAAAAATGCGTCTAAAAATAATTATTTACAATAAGTGATCCCGCTAATAATGAAACATAATATAATTTTTATTAAAAACGAACAGATGGTAATCACGCGGTAAAACTATGCTTTCTACGGCGTGACCACAACGCGCTTAAATAACACCATATACAGTACGCCCGATATATAAATATCTTTAATTTCGTATCGCATGTTGAACTCGCTATAACTAGTAGATCGCCATTCGCGGTAGAAAAACGCTTAACAACAGATTAAAAGATGATATTCCACATATTTTTTAAAATTACAACTTAAGTTATTCACATATTTTTGGTTATCAAACTGTTTTATGTACTTATTTTCGTATAATAACCTGTTAAATATAATAAATTAAAAAAATATGTGATTCTTCATAATACAAACCTAAGATATACGCGGTATAGATCAAGATCGTTTAATTTCTACCGATACCGTCTTCCTCGGTGCAAAAGGCTGTGTTGATATAAAGCTACCTACAGGATAGAAAAATAAAAGCACCGTAAGATTATTGAAAGTTAATTATACTGAAATTATCTTTCTTAACCGTCTTATAAATTTTGCACGTGCGACTACCTTCATCGAGCAAACGCCCGAAACGACTCAGAAAGTCATTGCAGAATGTAGGAGGAGAATGGCGACACGACGAGAATCTATTCAACTGCAAGAATAAAAACGAGAGGTTACGGTTTTCCATCGAAGAGCAAACGTGGATGGAATCGATGCCGAACGAAAGCCGATCAGAAAACATTTTTTAGAAATACATCCGCTTCACGGACGCCGACATAATATTGGAATCCTGACACAAAAAAACGGGAGAATTTTCCCGCGTTATAAATGATATGACGTGGCACAAGATTCATCCGAGTCCAGATTCAACTCAAAGAATAAAAAGCTGAAATACGCCGGTGCAACGACGACTAAACCGTCGCCAATGTATAGGCTTCAACGTGATTTCCAAGAGATTGGTAGAAATTTATGTCTTTCGCGCAACGCGATCGACGAGAATTGACCAGTTGTTGCGGCGTGATACTTTCGACAGTCGAAATGCTGCAGAAATGCGAGAATCGTTAACTAAGAGGAAGGATAGACGAGACGCTTCTCGGAATTGTTCATAAGATGGTATTAAAAGCCTTTAGAAGTCTATGAGAAAGAAGCCGTGTGATATGGCATACGCAGGGAAGACAGAAAGAATCAAATACACAGTTCTGAAGAAGAATAAAGACGTCGATGTTTAATAAACGAGTAAAAACGAAATTAAATATGTTCCATGAGAAAGAACATCACCGCGCAAGCGACAACATTTGTTATTAAAAAGTCGATAGGTTTTTATTATCACCATAAATACTTTAAACTATATATAGCCATCGTACGCTATAAATTACAAGAACCAGAAGAAACTAATCATCGGAAATTACGCTAATGCCACACTCGCGCACCAAGAACAAGGACCAACACCGTGAAGTCGCCGTTCACAAATAGTAACCCCACTGAGGTAGAATCTACCAGAAGCAGAGCCCCTCCAAAGGTCGAAGAAATACGAACAGCAACGACGAGAAATATACGAAATTTACAGAGGACCAATATTACTGGAAAATCAAAATCGAAATGGAGGACGAATTGCAAGAACCCCGGACCGTAATAATAATTCTTTAGAAAACATTTAAAAAAAATAATAGTTTCACATTTTTCAAAAAAAAAATTTATTTTATCTCGATTACAACCCTTTGTAACGATATATACTTAAATTAATTACATTTGAATAAATTTTGTTTAAAAAATAACTATTAAGTATTTTATAATAATTATACTATATAACAATTTCTAGCTGCTCGACACACCAATTTCAAATACAAAGGAAAAAACTCTAATCTCGCAAATTATCACTGGACGGAAAAGCCGGAGAACGTTTCGCTTCAAGCATATAGATCCAGCATATATAATTTTTGTTCCTTATAACCAGGACACTTTGACGAGTAACTCAGACTCGAGCAACGACTTCTCGACGAACCAACGCCTAGGACAAAGATATAGAGGAGAGAGGAATAAAAATTTTATTCGACCGATCGACTGGCTCGTTTCAACGTCAAACGAGGCTAAAATACGCAGACGTCGGTGGTGATACATTAAATAGGAGAGTATTTATTAGATATAACATGCACGCTAGCCGCGACCGGAATGTATACAAACCTTAGTCCGTCGATCCTACGGACAAACAGCCAAATTGGACCGAGTATAAAACGGAAACACTACCGATATCTAAACAAAAAGTCCTCTACGCACTGAATACTCTCGTAAGAGGGTGAAATACGAGGTGAAAGAAAACGCCAAATCGTTAAATACAGAGTATTTTGTAGCGAACTTGAAATGACAAATTCACAGTTCCTATTATATTCACAATTATAGTGCGGCGTTATATATTTCCAACCAAGAACGTGAAGAATATATGTACGAAATCAGATATCTCAGTGATGGCACACGATCGATTTTTATGAATCTCGTTAATATTCTGATAATTTACAATGCAATTAATTCATTGTTATTCATTGTGGGAGTTCATGGATTTTTATTGTTAGATCAGGTTTACATATCAATAATTAGAAGATCGTTTCATTATTTTCGTTTAAAACACGTAGATAGTTCGAATTCGTATCGCGGCCCCTTCAAAAACAGCCGAGAGTGTGAAAAAAGCCCTCCAAACCAACGGATACACTGCCACCACGAAAAAAAACATCCGATACGAGAGCTACCTGTATCCCGAAAGCGGAGACAAGAAGTGATCAGTATATTCATAAGGACACGAAATAAACCGCAAAATATCGAAATGGTACCGAGAAAATGTCGATCCGGCTACATACTGTAGGGCTTCCCTGATTGATAACTATGACAACACCGGTCGGCCATCTACCATATCATAGCGATGAAATTCCGTTGATTAAAACGACTATTCTAAGAATCTAGATGTGTAAAATCATATTCCATCGAAAATCGTCTCCTCCACATTGAGGATGGATTAAACAAACACAAAATCATCGCGCCCAGTCGAATGAACGCCAACTTAATCGTAGCTGAAAAGTACCACCAGAGTAACAAACGGAGAAAGAGGAAGATTCCCCGTCGGGTCCGAAGAAAATAACATCAACAAAATTAAACACAACACAACAAAGACAAGCAAACAAAAATAACAACAATAACAAGAGACCATCAAAGCCAACCGACACAACAATTTAGACATCGAAACGGTAAAGAACTGAAGCTGAACCATAAGAACAAGCGACGCTCGATCCCTCGGCAACCTTCTTACTTACTAATGAGACAATCCCTAATTTTAAAAAATTTCAATAAAAAACAATAAAAATACAATTCGAATGACGAAGATATCGTTAAGTGCATTCGACCGAATTCTTTAATGCAGTAAGTTTCACCACGGTTCAAAAGACATATCCACAACAGATTATAATTATAATTTTTCTTTTACTAATTTTAATTTATTTTGTATTTATAATGTGGCATGCTCCATCACATAAATGAAACAACTACTGGTTACAAAAATTAATTACTGTATAAATAAAAGAACCCAGTGTATGACGATCTTATATACTTATATTATATATAAGTCGTAGGACGACACAAACACAAGCGAATAACTCTCCTCACCGAAGCCGGTGCCAGTCAATAAGCATCTGAAACGCCGTGGGGGTGGTTCATTCAACCACGAATAACGGAGAGAATAACAGCTCTCATCAGCATGAAGCGCCGGAACTATTTTGGAACTGCTTTTTAAAGGATTCTAAGAAATTTCCAAACATACCAAAGAAAATATTGACAGATAATGTTCAGGAATTCATAATACGAATTTTTCAATTTGGTAAAAGAGTAAAAACGAGATGGTCGGTTTCTACGTTAAAGCTTCGGAGGACTAACAGGGTTGCGAACGCGACGGAATAAATTATATAAAAATCAATCATTTAAGCTTCGGGTTATAATTTTAGATAACCTTCCAAAAGTCGGTAAAAAATAAATTTGATGAAAAATTAAATGCTTTAAGGGTGCGATATTCGTTAAACAATGTGAAACATAAGATTAACGCCAATACTCAAGCGATATGCCACAAATTTACTATACTTAAGGCCAGGTTTATATAAGCAATACGCAGGCTAGACGTTAAATTATGTCTCTGAAGACATCTCTGTGATGAATTGGTAAGTCCATAGTTTTGTGATTCATACCTTTCCCTGGACGCTGGCGTGTCAGGATTGCGAAACGACTACGGTGAATCCCTCACCTATACTTCGTTTTAGAGGAATAGTTGGGACAGAATTTCACTTTAAATACGATGAGCCGATTCCGAAGAATCTACGAATATCTTACGAAATAGATAAAACGCGAGTGGCTATAAAAGCCATACGAATCGTTATTTCGATACCTAATCTCATAGGTACATTCTCTGCATATAGGAATGATATGGAAAAGACAATGACCAATAAATCCTTCCGTAATAAGGCCAGATGCCGACTAGAATAACTAATAAAAAGAGAGAAAAATAAAGAGATCCGACTTGTAACAGTCATTAGTAGAAGTATCTAAAATAAGGCATGAATTTGGAAAAGAAAGACAGCGCGAATGATGATTGTGATGGAGTGATGACGATGCGAAAAATTAAATTCATCCAGAGAAGAAGTACGAAAGAAGCAAGAAAATAAAATTAACGCGGCGAGATATCTGGACAGATACATTTTCCGATAACAGATGTAAACGAAAGGAAAGGGGACGGATAACAAGGTAACGAGTGAGCTAGCAAATCTGCGATTCACGATAATTATCTGCATAAGCGAGACCTCTTGAGTATTAGTAAATAACCGGATTCGACAACTTCCCTTTTAAAGGAGATAGATCAGAGAACCTTACTAACTTTCACAACTCTTAGCAGGCCGCACCTTGAGGAATAGAGTAAACACGACAGACTACGACGCTTTATAAGACTACTTCCGCCTCAATCGAACACGGCCCAATTCAACTCTACGCACGTCCCGTACTGACTCTCCCTCTATACGAAATGACTGCTGTCTTCCAGTCGTCAATTCCAAGAGCTATTGAGAATAGACAAGAATACACCCGGCCAACCATTATGTATGGTGAGAGAATTAATATTCAGACAATGCGACCCAGTTCCATATAACCTTCAACGCCGGTCAAATACATCCTCACACCGGCCACCATTACAAACGTAGCCGCATCGTCGCCATTCCGGCAAGCCCTCACAGCCGCTTTCTTCTCTTATCGGCGCCACCTTATACAATTTGAACGTAGCACACGAGATTTCCGCATGAACGAAGCTATCCAACAGCTTCATTAACTGTCAAACTCTCAGCGATAGAGATAATAAAAATTAAAATCTCAAATTGTCATGCTTTTATTCCACATTCTTTTTATTAAGTAGCGTATGTACCCATGCGAAGCACTTTAAAATGAGTTATATGAATCTAGTAGTGCATCTCTCGAGACCCAGGGTCACATTATCGAAAGTTAAGCGATAA
This sequence comes from Trachelipus rathkii, assembly GCA_015478945.1. Lineage (NCBI taxonomy): Eukaryota > Metazoa > Arthropoda > Malacostraca > Isopoda > Trachelipodidae > Trachelipus > Trachelipus rathkii. Next base: position 27,914 of record JABUQX010126065.1, read on the forward strand.
ACGAAATGAGGAGTGACGTAATGGGCTGTCGTTTGCGCATTCGATCCCCTGCGTTGACTAGCAATCCAGAGATTGCCAAATCACTTCGCTAAGAGGCCGATGAGATTAGCCTGTGATTACTGAGAACAGTCCGGCTGTCTAGCTCCTGACTCGTTGCTCGGCTCTGCTGCTTAGGATCGATCTGCAGCTGCTCAGATTTTTTTATTAATTATCAAGTTCCAACTGCATCTATTAGGTGGCTATGATTTGATTTCCATCAAATAAAATAGGTCTCATTTTTTGAAATTTCTTATGGGAAACAAAGAGAAGCAAACTTGTAATATCAGTATAATAAAAAATATCTAATAAAAAGTTACAAATATATATGAATTCAATATAAATATAATATATGGGTCACACTCTCAAAGAAAACCATAAATATATCCCTAATTGTAATAGAGAAATACATTAAGAAAATTTATTAAGTTATCCATGTGATATTATTTAGTAAGATCTTAACTAATTATATTATATGCATAGTATGGTTATACTATAGGAGGCACAAGGTCTAGCAAAAATATTTATTTTCAATAGATTTTCGCTCTGGGTAATAATCAGCTAAGCTCATTCACAAAATTTTATCTCAGTAGTTATCTGTGAGAGGACACAAATAAAAAATTGCATATTGTAGATCCATCAAGATGGCAGTGTAATGTGATTTATTCACCTTCGCTGCATAGTGACTGACCTGTTAGAGTGCGAAGTACAATAATGAGCTCGCTTTGAGACTCTCTTTGTCAATTGTGAGACTATTAACGATCATTATGACGCAATCGATATTTTAGACTTTATCAGATTTTATTTATCTCTATTGTATTAATTATATTTATGTTATGATTTATTAATGTGACTACCTATAGACTTAAAGAGAATCACAATCATACGAAATATCTTTTTTGAATATTCGATCTTTGTCTCGGAATGAGAAAACAGGATATCTATTATTTTTCAAATATATAACTTAGCACAACAGTCACGAATAGTATTAATATTGCTAAAAATAGCGAATAAACAAAAATCTTTCCAAACCTCGAATCGTTCTTATAGAGATTCGATGTGTCTATTTCAGATGAGTCTACTTCTGGGAGGTAAAATTTAAGTGTATTTTTGAAACTTTATTTTTTTTTGTAAATCAGTCACCATTTATTGTTGATTGCCTAGTTTTTCCTATTATCTTCCCCCTTTAATCATTTTATTTCTTCGCGTATGCCCAACCGACGACCGAAGCATAGGTAACTATATCACAGATCGGCGCGATGACGCGACGATCATTTAAAAAACTACCCTCCATGATCAGCAGTCACAAATCACGCAGACGGACGTGGTACCAGACCTCATATACCAAAATCATGTAATTCATTTCTCTTCTTCGAATCCTTAATAAATCTGTACCTCTTAAGTCAATGCTCGGACTATTACATTTAAATTCTTGAGCTAATTCTGACTCACTTCACCACTTCTAAACCAATCATTCCCCATTTAGTTATTCAACATTTACAGTTAATTACACTTTAGTATTAATTGACTGGAAATGGAATCGGATCTCGTACAGAGCGATTTAGGATCTTTCCGACATTAGAGTTGTGTGCTCAATGATCATAGGGATAGAACGCCTCTCTATTGCTGAGGTAGCAAAATTTAGCGAGGCTACATACTCCTAACGTAAGAAAGGTAATGGTTCTCTGTGGTTGCTTCTTATAAAACTTACCCGTCCTGAGAGGTTGATAAAAAATTTGCTATAGGACTGTCTGACTCAGTATTTATAAGCAACGTTATTCTTTGTTTTCATTTATAATTTTTTTGATATTTTCATTTGTTCTATTAAATGAAATATTTGACATTCCTTTACTTTTTTTTTTTTTCGTAATCATACCAAATTAAATTTGTTGTGTGTTTTTATTTTTTCATTTTTACTTCTTTTCCTATTTTTGCATCTTATGATCGCATTGTCGACTTGTCTGAGTTTATTGTGTTCCTTTTTATTTTGATTCGTTCCTTTCTTTTAGATTCTAACGACTGTCAAGTTATACAGATAGATCAACTTCAGTGGTACTTTGGGTATCTTTCAAACTTTAAGTATGCCCAATTACAAAACCTCATATTTACATTTAGGATTGTTACTTCATTTATACGAAGACTTATCTATTGCTTAGAAGGGTTTCCTTAGATTACCCTTTTTTTAAGAATCTATATGTTACAATCGGCTTATTAAAGCACAAAACTATGTTTTCTTTAGAGAATTGAGGTCCAAAAACTCTCCTCTCTCATTCAGGTACACACTAACACTTATGACCAACTTTACTAATGTTAAAATATATTCTAACGCATTGACATCGCAAAAAGGTGCTGCGCAATCAATTCATATTCTCAGCTAACACAATCAGAACAAATATTGCCTAAATCTCAAGGTTAATTCTCCCTAATTCTGACATTGTTTCTCTCAGCTGCTGCTTCGAAATATTCAAAAGCCCCTAAACGTAAGTTTTATTGTAACACTGTTATAGGTCACTGGGTGACGTCTCTTTAGATGGCTACTCACCTAATCAGCCGTAAGAAGTATCAGGAATGTATAAGATGATCGGCCCTCATATTGCATAATTATTATGTAGCTCAAAGATTCCCTACTGTGCGTGGTAGAAGATAGAGCATATAAAAGGTTGCCAGATCTGCAGAATTGTTCATATGTGCAATCATTGTCTTATCCTTAAGATTTAGAATAGCCGAGTAAGACGGGGTTTTAGTCATTCTCCAAGTCGTTGAAGCAAGAAATAATGTACTGATCATGTTGCATCAATGTCTGTGCAGAATCACGCTCCAGGCTCGGCTCCGCTGGCCAAAATCATAGCACATTACAAGAACCTGATGTCAATGCGCAAGTACTTGTCGACATGTCTGATCAAGAGACGAAGGAACTGTATTGCAATTAGGGATAGTCAAATGTTAATCAGCATCTTGTCATAGATTCGATCCAATATATTCATAAGCAGAGTGTGCTTAATTATTACAATAGAATCTCACAAATAATGATTTGCAACCTATCATAGATTTTTCCTGGTGAGCCCTCGCCGCAAAATGGCAAAAACAGGCTGAAAAGGGTAGAATGTACTTAGGTGCCATCCACTCGCATTTGAAAGAATGAAGATGCTTTTTGAAACAAAAGGTATTGTTTTGCTTTAAGAGCATGCCGTTAAAATTTATTTTTTGCCAATCTTGCACCACCCTTTATTAGATATGTCAACCATGATAGTAAAGTTAGACTCAAGGCTCACAAATAAAGGGCGATAATTTGTCTTACTCTTTTCCATAATAAATTCATTTTATATTCTACCGGCTATCTTCAAGGATTACAGCAGTCGATCCGCACGTGCAGATAGTTTATAGTTAGTTTTGTGTACACCTAATTTAAGCGTTGACTATTCGGCTAAGTACAAACTATGTTCTTGTATAATCTTCCAAGATTTTTAGTAAGGGGACAATAATTTGTTTAGATGTCTAGATATGTTACAGTTTATTATAATATACCGTTCTAAAGAACAATTATCATTTAAATATATCAAAAACCCGCAATTGTCAAATGTGAACTTCGTACGAAAGATCGAACCAATTTGTGTACGGTAAGAGTACTATCTTATGCTGTCCTCAAGCTCACATGTTAGAATAACGACGTATCATTTATGACAGCTTTACTCGTGTCTGTTATGAGATTTCGAGCGTGAGAATTAGTGATTTTGCTGTCGCCCTGATGCGAGAGCGTCTCCAAGAGTGTTTGAAAGCCTTCGTTAAGTTTTTACCACTCGAGTTAAAAATAAACAATGATTGTTATGGAATCATTTCGGGTAACAAAATACAAAAAATTTAGGGGAGAAGTAAAAGCTTTCAGTCTGATTTGAAATGGTAGAGGGAGAATGAGCGTGTGTTTTAAAGGTCAGATGCCTTTGGGCTGAGATGTGTAGATGTTATTGGCGGGTGCACGCCTAACGGCGCTCTGGCGTAAGTGAGTAAGTTAGTTGAGTCAAGAGGTCCTTAAGTGACACGCGATAAGAAGGTTTCTCTTTCTCAGTATGGATCCGTTTACTAACTGATCCGAACACCTAAGAGTATATTTGAATCTATTTGATAAACAATAAAATCACAATTCTTGTATAATCAGACGATTTTCAAGTCAACCCTCCCCTGCAAATTTCTGTGTTTTCTCTATAGATTCGCCTCTCTTGTCAATTATTGAAGAATGGATTCTTATATTACTCATGAACTTTAGTTAGTTAAAATTAATAATTTAATGAACCATAGGTTCGATTCATCATTTAACAAATAAGGGTGTTAACGTTCGTGAATATAGTCTTATTTCTAAATCGAATATTTTATCTTCACATGTAAAGACAATTCTAATAAAAGCCTTAGGATATCATTTCTCCTCAGAAAGAAAACAAATATCTCTAATTGGCATAGGAAAATATGGTTGATTTCAAAATGAATCAAAAACTCAATATTATTTCATAACACAGATTGTAATAGAGGTAATAACAATCTTGTAATAAAATTGTTATAAAAAAAAGTATCTAATAGTTCAAGTCATTCAGATTCAAGCTTCTGCTTTAAAGTTGGTGAATTCGTTGGTTATGTTTATAAACGACAATTCTCAAATCCGCATTTCGGAAGCAGTTTCGAACTCTCACGAGGTAGTTAAATTTAAATAAATAAAAATGATTTCCAATTTTGTGCTGTAGGTTCTTTCCTTCAAGATTTTCTGAACCTTTTATAACGTAAAGATTATGTAACATAAAGATAACTGTCCTTTACGTCAAACACCTAACCAATGGCGTGAAGCTATTTAGCAGAAAACTTATTAACACATGAGATTTTACAAATTGAGAACAACAGAATGTTCTAAGATTTTCTATTATATTAAAAGGCAGCGCAACAAAAAAGAGGTGGTAAGTAATTAAATAAACGATAATTCCTAAGCTGTTTTGACGAATTCCATACTGGAAAAATTTCAAGCTCGTGAAATTTAACTGCTATTCACACGGGTTCCGAATAAGTAGTCTATCAGATATACGCGCAATTTAACATTCCTCAAATTTCAAGTAGTATAGCGAGTGGGGTTAATGATGCATCCTGATAGAATACATCGATTACCTCTGGATTCCCCCACATAGTCCCCATACTTGTGTTCTCCGACGTAATAGTACTCGTCCTCGTATTGTTTTGGATTGATAGAACTCACACATATATATTTGTTCCTATTTCAATTTCTATTACCGTAGATATATTGATGACACATTGTAGTTATACTAGAGCCATATCCGAAACGCTATTACTTCCCCTCTTTAATATAAATGGCTACTACATGATAGAAGTATGCCTAGAAGTCGTCCTTATCCAGTAAGTCGCTTTTCTCGACTCGAATAGAAGAGCATCTATCCAACTCCTTTTTGTACTGCTTGCTTATAGAGAAATGACGCACTTGCGCCAAATAAGTGTTTATTTTTGTTAATCTTATGGAAGTGCTTTGTCACATTTATGTATACGAGGTATTGATTTCTACAGGTCTTCTAGGAGAAATATAGTTTAATATATATTTGGAAGAAATTTGAATAATTTATTCGTGAATAAAACAAATTCACAATTGATGAGCAGTTCTTTAATCTTTTTGTGTCCATAAGTAACGTTAAAAGGGCAAAAATACTGAACGCTAAAGGCTAGAATAGCAAACTTTTTTTATTCACTCGACTTTCCTTCAAAGGTAAAGTGATTTAAATGTCTAGCTACAGTCCATAAGGATTTATCTGCAAGTCCAACCAGTCTTAAAAGCTCTTTGAAAACTTTCCTATCCCCTCTCATTGTATCTAGCCAAAAAAGATTAAATCCCTAAAATTAGGGTCTAATTTAGGCCTGAGATGTAGTTATTGGCAGAACATCGATTTTACATTGAAAAAGGTCAGTTTTGAAATAATTATAGCTTTTTTTTTGATGGCTTTTTCATTAGGTTTCACATGTTTTACACTTTTTTTTCGGAAATTTAGTCCCCAGGCTTTAAATGTTTCACGGTGTTTCATCTGGCACATTCCAATTACGTCCCTTATTTAGGTTAAGCAATGTCCCGTTTGTGTTCATGTCGCATTGAAGCACACAAAAGACATGGATCGACACTTCAAACATAAATGCTTTATTCGAGAGTTGAATTACGAGAGTAATTATAAATAAGGTGATTGAGGCGATCGAGATCATGATAAACAGAGCATTTTTATTATTCAATATGAAAGCAAGATGATGGGTGTTCCAGGTTTTCAGCGCTTGATGTGCTTGCAATTTGGAATAAGAGATTCGGAAGTCGAAATGATGGATAACTTGTAATTGTGTTTTAACGTGATGGATTGTCAATCAGTACTATTAGATACATGCTTATTGCGGGCGATATACAAATGAATATACTTATTAAGGAGAAAGAGGAGCAGAAGGAATCTTTCTCAAAATTATATTATAATTAGAAATAACACCATATAATTGTGAATTTTATTCTCTTAATGTTTTTATAATTTTATTTGCATTCAGCCCATCTTGTTGAATAAAAATTATAAATATCTTACGTGTTTACGTTCATGAATAAAAACCTTCTTTGTCTATAATTTTTTTTATATCTATTAGAATATGTACACAACGATTTATAAATATGCAGAAGGTTGAGGTTCTTATTAAAAGGTGAATGATAATATTTTATCACTACCGACGTTTGATATACTATTGATGTGAAAATGAAAAGAATGTCAGTTTAGCTGTGCAGAACTAATAATTGACACCTTCTGTTGCACCTTCGCCTCTAATATCCTCTCTCTACTATACTGTGCTTTGTGAATTAGCAACGACAGGTCTCTTAGATGGTGCCAGTTTCTTATCTCAGATTGAGTCAAGACTTCATCCATTCTTGGACTTCCAGTTTATTGAAGTCACCTGGAGACAAGAGAAATGTCCTGGAGCCGACTTGGTAACCGTATTATTTCCAAAATTCATGAAAAAAATAGTAACATAGTGCGCATTTTGTTTTCACCGACTGCTGCTAGTGATGTTATAAAAGATATTTATATTATTTTAAAGGGGTGCTGAAGGACATGACAGTCATTGTGAAATGATCGGTTACTCTTCTTCGATGTTTATTTTAATAAACTTATTAGGCTTGATATTTTAAAAATTCTTAGGTTGTGCTCTATTAGTTTCTGGTCTATCTAGGACATATCAGAACAGAGAAAAGAATAAAAAAAGGTTATATCAATATATCTAATATGGTCAATCATATTGTTTTTCAATAATCGGATGAAATCGTCCAAAATTGTATATATGTTAAGTCAGGAAATTACATATTCCTAAAATGGATAACACGGTTATTTTTCCATTTTATTTAAATTTATCTATAAACCACTTACTGCTGCCATTTTATGTAGAATTTCTAATAACTTTGGATAAAAAAACAATTATGTGAATCGCAAACACATTTCAGACGAATGCACGGTGGATCTCTAGGACACGGTGAGCATTAATAAAAGTAATATTTATAGGGTTTTTCAAAGACTGCTTTACAACGTTAGATTCTCAGAATCTTGTAATCTCCTAATTGATTTGTATGCGGCGTGGTCAATTTATCCGGTGCAAATACGCTTTGGATTACAAGCTCTCTCAGATACGGAAACTGGTTTGAATGACACTCAATCTTGTTTAAATAGATTTGTTATGATTTATGCTATGTGAATGGTATATTCTTTCTTCGAATTACAACTGATAGTAAAATTTGATATGAAAAGATTAACGCTCGCTTCTTACACATTTCAACGGAAGCTTGATCAAATTATTGCCCAAATTTTTTTGTTATAATAGAAATTTATTTCAAAAGAGTTTTATTATTTTTTTTACCAATTTTTATTGTTTAGTTTGCTCTTACGCAAGTGTATTCTGGCAGATAGTGATAGTTGATAAAAAAGACCTATAAGTATTGTGTAAGAAAATGATGTTTAGTTAAAAGTAGCTAATGAAGGAGTTTTAGCTTTGTGTTCGGTGTTAGATGATGGTGTGTAGCGTGAGATGTTGAGTAGGACAACTACATTTGTCGCTCACAAATGTTTGTACAAGTAAATTTCTGTGTGTGTAAGTAAATCTGGTGTTGTGAGTGTAAGACTATAGAGTCTTTGTGAGTGTTAAGTAGCTAAATCTGTGTCGTTGTAAGTAAATCTGTGTGTGAGTTTGACCTAAGGGTGTAGTCAATGCTGACAGTGTGTCCTAATGGGACGAACCCTTAGTATAAAACTGTTTTTAAATTTTAACATACATTTAAAATTTTAAGTAAAGCATAAAGGTACTTTGATAGGTATTGTGATTTTATTATGGGGCATATAAGTATCCTAGGGAATAATATCTAGTTCGAAAATTTTGTGAGATGGGATGATTTCAGTGTATAGGTTGTATATGTGTTGTGATCGATAAGTCTGAGGCCTAGTGTGTGCTGTATGGACTTGTGTGTCATGTGGTAAATTGAGCAAAGGAAAAAGAACACCTGCATTTATCAAATACATTATTTTAAAAATAATATTACAATCAAAACTAGTTAAGGTGAAATAAAGTGTAAAAACTGGGGCTGAGTTAAAATGTAACGTTGCAAGAGAGTTCGTACTATCACGAGGTGATAATATATTGTAAATTATAGTTATGCAAATTTAATTCGGGAGAAAAATTCAGTTGGTTAAATGAGATTGATTGTTAGTGGAGCAAGGATTTCGCCCAACTGTGCTAAACTCAGTGCGCGTGTAGAAGTGCATGAAACGGGTTACTCAGAGTACGCGCGATGTGAGGGATTGAATGAAATGGGGTATGTGATAGATGTGTAGTGTGTGCGTGTTTTCGGGATTGGTTTGGTGTGTGTATCGGTGTGTTTGTTCTAAAATAAGGGCATCAATTCATTCAGAAGCAAATTAAATGGGACGGAAGCGGGTGGGGACAAATGGAACCACGACTTAAACAGGAATTAGAAGAACTAAGTCTGTATCTACGTCAAGCTTACGTAAATAAGAAAGGTGATGATTGGGTATGATTTTTCTTTCCTTTTAGTTTATCACTTTGGTAATAAAAATTTTCACTTATTAATATAAAATAACTAAAAGGTACGAGAAAACTATAGCAAACTTATAGGTCTTATCAAGAGATAACTCTACATATGCAAAGAGAGTGCCAAAAAATATAATAAATATATAATCGATAGACAACTATCTCACGTCCATTCTCTCATCCTGACACAAGAAAATGTCCTACTCATGAAGCATCTTAAGATCTTTACTGCTTAGATAATCTTAATTCGAAAATTGCACACAGAAAATTTGGAAAATGAAATCAAAAAATTTGTCAATTCGATCAACGTGAATAAAGCTTTAAGAACGAAACATAGAGATTGGTTGTAGAGTATATATTTTAGCTATTAAACCTATTGGTCTGCCGAAGAAACTGCGAAGCTTGGCAAGGTCCGTATGATGAGTTAATTGGGATTTGTGGCCAATCGATTTATATTGCCAATGTCCTCCAATCTGTCGCCGAATGCTGTAGCACAGTGATAATTTTAAGTTGTGGCCAAGAGCAATCCATTAAAATGACAATCCTCCTTAATCGATAAATCCTTCTTCTCCAACACACATTCAAAAGAGGTTCATTTTAAAAAATGATAGAATGATGTAATGGAACACATAGATTCGGTGTGATGAATCAGAAAATGAAAGTTGAAAATGTCATTTTCCCCAATCGGTACACACGAAATTTCATAAAGTTCCTAATTCACAGTTCCTTACCGAATAATGATCAAAATATTCAAATTCGTCATTTAAGTGATCCATAAAAAGGAATCCCATTCCAAAATCTTCAAATTCCATAATTACAAAATAGTCCAATGTCAAACTTTAACTTGATAGTATTCCAATCTCCGTTTCAGGTTTTCGTGAATTTCCTAATGAAAGTTCAAATAATTGTAAGTAAATAGATCGAGATAAAGACTCTGATCGATTCTTCGATAATCTCCGAGAATTCCGATAGTAGTTTCACGCAATCCCACATCACATTTCGAGGTCCGAGGACTCAGATGCCTAATTCTTCGTTTCGAGTAAAAAACTATATGCCGATCATAGTAACGGCTCTAATGATGACTCCGTTCAATCTTCCTTCTTTGTTCTCACGACGAATAATTTATCTTTTTTCAGAGTAAGTTTTTTTCTTTGTCAAGGGTCATTGTGTTCTTGTTCCGATATTCTTTTCCTAACTTGGTTATATTTAAGTACATGGTTGGATGGAATGTAAAGAAGTGTTTATAGTATGTTTATACTATTTCATTTTTTTAATCTATTTTATCATAAGAACCCTTGACCATCCTGTACATAAATCTAAAAATGGAAAAGATTTTGTCTGGAAGAGATTGAGAAAATATTTTTGCTGATAGTTATTATTTATTAATTCGTATTTTGTAAATACTCATTGTTTATTCATTATTTATCATTTTGTTTTTTTTTACTGTATACTCATTTGTATTCAAACGATAGTAGTTTTTTTTTTTTTTAAGATTGTCAAAGCATCTTCCTATCAGCTTTAGTGGGTCTGGGAAATATACTTCTCCTAGTTGGTGGTAGGAAATAAAAACACAAATTAAAATAAAAATAAGTATTCGTTGTTTACATTTCAGTAGAGTCCTGCAACGAGAAATGTATAAGTACGCAGACGCATATGAATAGTGAGTAGTCTTAGAGAGCTGGTTGAAGGAGTCAGGCGCGTTGATCGCTGACTGAGGAGTGTGGAGTCTATTCTTTATATCTAGCCGTTGTAGCTAAGTTCACAAACTGTTTTATATTTTGGATGATGTGAAGTGGAAGTTTATTATTTACATTCTAACTTGAGGTTTTAGAAGATTTCTTTAAATCTAATTCTATATTTCGTCTACAAGTGAGATTTTATGTTTTAAATAATTGAATTGATAATATTCGTCTTAACGCAAGAAAGCGTAATAATTCTAATTTATTCGATTATACTGTTTATTTGTGTATTACAAGGATTTTCGTGGAGCTACAGAACTAATATTTTTTCTTTAACTCTGAACATATTTTATAATAAAATACGTTTCATAATATTTGCTGTTCAATACTTATTTTATTCTGACTATAATCAATCCATACAGGTAAAGTGTGTATTGAATCCATTTTTGACTCCCTCCTCAACGCTCTCATTTTGTTAATATATTTCTCAACAACGTTTGTAATTTGTTCTACAAGTATTCATTTTGATTTATATATTACATTGAATATTCTCTGTATAAAATACTTATATTAAGGATAACGATATTCAAACGCAATTGAATTATTTTTATTTAATGAGGAAAATATAGAAAACTTATTTTGAGCTGTTACAAATATATTGAAAGAATAGATATATTTACACTTTTGAATGAAATTAATTTTATTAGTAATAAAAAAAAAATTAAATCAACATTTGGTGCGAAATCCTCTTCTTCCATTTCTTCATTTGATGCCCCTAATGATTTCATCTTGGGACTCCTGTAAGAGCAAATTCCCAACATCACCTGTATCCTCATTTAAACAACCTGCAATCTTCATTAAAGGGTCAATTATTAAACATTACTCCACCTTTAGATTGAGTACATTCTGTCTACAGAATAAACAGTGTGATATATAGTAGTATATATATATACTTAAAATATATATTAATATATAATATATTAAATATAATATAATATATATATATATAAATATATAATATAATATATTATATTATATATAGTAGTATATATATAATATATATATATATATATATATATATAATATTAGTAATATATATATTATAATATATAAATATGATATACCTTATATATGTATATATATTATATATGTATATATATATATATAATATAAAATTATATATAATATATAGATATATATCATAAATATAATATATATATATATCTATATATATATATGATCGGATTCAAGGAAACTATATTTTTAACAAAAAATAACCAGCTCCGATAAATTTAACAAATATTTTCCTATTCTGAGAATACTATACTGTATAATATAATATATATATAATATATATTATTATTATAATAATATATTATATATAATATATAAATATATATATATATATTAAATATATATAATAATATAATTATTATAAGTACCGATATTAAATAATTTGACAAAAAAATAAATTCCGATAAAAGCCAATCAAAATGCCTACAACTCATTTAGTTTCTCCAACCATTCCTTTAACAACCATTTCCTGCCATCCCACTTCTAATTCTCTAATAACCCCATCCATATACAAATGATAACCAAGGAGACAAACACAACCCTGTCTTACTACCGCTATTTAATCTAAACAATCACCATTGACTCAGACCAATTTATCTTCAACTACGCTTCACTATCGTCTACATACTTATTTTAATTCCATTCAGAAGCCTAACCAACACTATACACCATATAATATCACTAACACCTGCAAACCTTCCCTATCTAACTCTATATGACTGCAGTGCAAATCCATAAAACTCTAATACAATTATATATATATACCGTATATATATATAATATATATATTATATAAATATATTATATAATATTATAATAATATTATATATATATATATAATATATATTAAATATGAATTATATATAATATACTAAGCTTATATTATATATTTAAATTATTATCATATATATATATATATATATATATAATTATATATATATAATTATTTATATATATACTATATATAGTATATATAATTCGGTAATATATATTATATATATAGAGTTATATATATATAATCTATATATATATATTATATATCATATATATATATATAGTAGATATATATTATATAATACATATAATATATTTATATATATATTAATATATATCTATTATATATATAAATTAATATATATATATATATAATATATATATATATAATATAATAATATATATATAATAAATATATAGTATATGATTATTATATAAAGAATTTTAATATTATCCAAAATTTCTTAATATTTGTTCAACTTAAGTCGGCAAAATGCTGTATGAGTGAAATGACGAATTGAATAAATAAAATATGCCCGATTGCTTATGGACGGAGACGATGATCGATTAATCGTCCCATCTAGCTAAATACTATAATATAAGATTATGATAATATATAATATATTATATATTATATATTATATATATATATTATATATAATATATATATATATATATATATATATATAGTATATAATATATATTCTTTTTCTTTCTTTTCTTCTGTACTACCTCTTCTCCCAAAACTGTGAGTAAGGTGCGCTATCAAGCATCGGTAAGAAATAGCAAGTAGGAGGAATATTGACAAAGTCGAAAAAGAAAGCCCAGCGCTAACCAGCCACCATCCCTCTGGTACCACTACATCTATGATAACTCGTCCACAAGAACGAAATCCACCTAGGAGCTTCATGGACCCGGGTTCCGCGACGGGCTCACATGGTAAATCGTCAATGTAGGGATCATGTCCCTTGGCCCAGGTGGCCACAACCATGCCCCCATACAAAACCTCGCCATCCTCCACTTATCATTGCAACCTTTATTGCCAGCCTCTGCCATAACGTCACTTCTCTCCTTCTACTATTCGTATCACGCGACCGATCCACTTTCACTTCGGTCTCCCAGCCGGTCGTTCCCAACACACTCACCACTAATATCGTTAACTCAAGCCGATTCTATCATTCATAGCCGGTCCACATGACCAAAACCATTCTCAACCGAATACTTTCATTATTTACTTTCACGTGCATATTAACCACCCTTCAGTCCAACACCCACATCGCACTTGCAACACTCTCTATAAGTCATCATTCCTCATTTTATATAATTTCTTCTCAAATTGCTAACTTAAGACGTCATCTGATACCACATTTGAACTTTAGATCTATACTTCTTATTCCAGACAATAGGCTCACTACCATAAGACAATAACACAAGTAAACAAGATACCTCATGGTAACGACCTGCGTGCACTGCAATGACTTAGTCCTTTACATTTCACCAACGATTTAATTGCACCAGCAACCTCCTGCCCATTCACAACTTTCCTACTCTACCTCTGCATCATTCCGTTCCCTTCTCATTCCAACACATGTACCCTAAATATTTAAACTCTAACCACTTGCCCAAGCCTTGCTCACTCAATCTAACATAATATACACACTGAGGATTCCTCACCACACCAATAACCTTACTCTTATCTAACTTTACTTTCAAAGAACCCTCCTTTTACATATCCTCTGCCAAATCTCTCTACCATCCTCCCAAACTCTCTTCAGATTTCCGCCACACAGAACCACAATCAATCCGCATATAATAGGTAAGGGCACCTCCACTCATCTCATTCTCCATCATCTCTATCACATCAGCTTTCCTGCCATCTCCACCCTCGAATTTCTTTCATAGACCCATCCATATAAAATTGAATAACAAGGAACATAACAGCAACCCTGGTCTCACTCCGCTAATTAATCCCTAAACCATATCACCATGACACATTATCTTACACACCTTTTACTACGGTCACACATAGCTTTTGAATTCCATCTCGAAGCCCTACCACAACACCATATACCTAATACCTGCATAATAAGTTCCTTTAACTCTATCATGACGCATGGCAAAATCCATAAAAACTAAATATTTTATTCCTATTCTCCTCATTTTTTCAATCATTGTTTTTAATGAGAAAAAAAAAAAAAAAAAAACACAAAAAAAAAAAAATACAAATTCTGAATCCACACATCCTCTAAACTCTACAACGCACCTGTTCTTCACCAATCAGTCCTCAGTCACTTGACGCACTCTTTCGATCAAAATAATGCCAGCATTATACCTTCCTAATATATATATATATATTTATATATATATTTAATTATATAATATATATATATAATATTATATATATAATATAATATATATCATATATATATTATAAATATATATATATATACCGTATATTAGCTTTATATAATATAATATATATATATATATATATATAATATATATAATATTACATATATATATATATATTATATATTATATATATATATATATATAAATATATATATATATATCTATATATATATATATGCAAGTTTTCATAAAGTCTTGTGCTGTACTTGATACCATAGTCCCTTGTATCTTGTAACTGAACCAGTATTCTAGATGTAACTTGTACTTTTAACTTGAACAATCCTAGGATACTTGTACTTGAAAAATGTCTTGTGAACCCAAGCCTTATATAATATATATAATTAATAATATACTATATATATATTAATAAATTATATATATATATATATATAATATATAATATAAGTATATACTATAAATATATATATAATAATATATTATATATATATATTTAATTATATATATATTAGTATATATAGTATATATATATATATATATATATATATATATATATATAATTAACTGCTCATGTTCCCTTCTACTGCTTTAAAATCCAGACACGAATGTATTTTTTTCTTATAATATATTAATTCAAAACAACAAAATATTAATTTCACTGGATATTGAAGAAGGAGACTCCTTGGCATTTCTTGATATTAAAAAAATATATAAGGAAACAACAAATTTGCATACAAGCGTATATTTAGGAAACAATATTCACAATATTAAACACTAAATTCTCTTCTTTTGCTCTGCATGTTTACAAAATCACTTTACTTTAAACACTTTTCATAGATCTCATCTACAATTATATTAGATCTTTTCGAATGAATTGGCTTCCTAAAGACGCTATTTTCTAAATGAAAATGGATTTCCCAGTTCCCATCATTGTACAACATATTTATGGAACACTTTCGTTAAATATTTCAGCAAATATCCTGCACTAAATTAACTGTACCTAAAGAAATTCTGTATATGAAATAACCTTTTATGGGGAGAGTGAGTTGTGAAATTGAACTCAAGAATGGAATTTTTAAAACATCAATTACCCCCCCAGTGTCAACTTCATATTAGCTTTGTCAATGAATCAATAAATGGAAAATTCTTTTCAAAGTTAAGATAAACTCTTTACCTTTATGGTTTCATCAGTCGATACTACAAATGACAAGTGCGCTGTGACTTGTGATGGTCCACTACATGAAAAGACTATCTCGTTCTTTCTAATTCGTCATTGCTGAACATAAATGGACTTCCTATACGAACTTGGAACATCTCTTGCACCAATCCCCTTATTCTGCGATCAACTCTCATTCTCTTCAGAAAATTTCCTCACATCATTTTCAAATTTCCATATTTTTTAGACTTTGGAATAAAGAGCTTTTAATTATCAATCTTTTAGAATCCTTAAATATTTGGCACCATACTATAAATATGAACGAAAATTTACATTCAAAAAATATTTAACTGAAAATATTTAGTAGATTATGTCTTTTAGTAGTAATTTTTCATATATATTACAAATATTATATTTCTTTTTAATTTATTTAATTTCATTATAATATAAGCTTTTATTAATTGTTTTTATGCATTATATTTATTTAATAATTTTGTTATAATTCTATTATATTGTTCCAAGCCTTGATTAATGGGTAGTGATCGTGGTAATTCACTCGGTAAACTTAGTTGTATATATAATATGTTTAATGATTTGTTTTGGAGATTCCCCACATTATATATAATTATAATATATATATATATATATTATATATAATATAATATATATATATATATTATATTATAAATATTATATTATTATTATTTATATATATATATATAATATATGAATACGTATAATTATAATATATATATATATATGTATATATATGATATATATATAGTATTATAGCATTAAAATGTTAAAAGGTGCCGTCTTGTTTTGGGTACACACATATGTTAATGAAAGGTGTGGAATACGAAATTGCTATTTTCAAAACGATAAAATAAAGTGGAGTTATGTCCAATTGCAAACATTGAATATGTGTCAAAAACGTATCAAAAAATAAAAATTAACCTTTGTATATGAATTCTAAAGGATGTTTAAGACCGGAATATTTGGTGCAAATTCATGCAATTTTGGTATCAATAGAAGTCAAATTCTAAAAAAAAAAATTTTTTTTTTAAAAAAAATATCAAATTTCATGAAGAACAAATAGATGAGGTAGAGATTTATGAAACTTTTACTTCAGTCAACTGAGTGAGAGTGATCTTTTCCACTATGTTTGTGGGGCAACTTTTTTGTTGGCAAAATTTTTGTAATTTTGACATACCATTTTGGGCAATGCTTTTATTGTGTGGATTTATTGAATTTTTTAAAATTTCCATAATTATATATTATATATATATATATATAATTCTAATATATATATATAATATATATATATTATCTATGATATATATATATATATATATATATATATATATAGTATATATATATATAACTATATATATATAACCGGTAGTATATATATATAATAATTTATATATGATATTATATATATATATAATATTATAATTATTATATATATTATATATATATATATATATATTAATATATATATATATATATATATATTATATATTTATATATAATAATAGTATATAGTATATATTATATATATATATATTATATATATAATATAATATATTAACTATTATAATATATATATATATATATATATAATATAAATAATATAATATATATATATCTTAATATATATATATATAATATAGTATATATATAATATATATATATAATATATAATATCTATATATATATATATAAATATATATATATAATACTATATATATATTATACGCAACTGGGGCAAATTCAGAAAAAATTGGCCCTTTTTTTTGTTTTTAAGTAACTAACTTAAAAACTATAACACTTACAGGAATTAGTTCTAGTTATTGATAATAAAATATGGGCATTTGGTAATTTTATGTATACGAAATGGAAGAATCAAAAAAGATCAATGCTACCAAACAATTTCTGAAAGGATATAATTTTTTTTTTTTGGGGAGCAACATTCTAAGAAAAAGTATAAAAAAACATTATTAATTTACCCATTTTTGGTTGACTACAGCTGAAAGACCTTTCTTCTACACGTTTTAGATTAGTAATAATATCAATTAGCTGCATGCCTAGATTTAGCTGATATTTTTTCTGTTAAATCTGCCAGCCCTTAGCATCTTTAAGCTAATGTTTACTTTTTTTGTTGTCGGTGTCGTTTTATATGGGTTTCGATGCCTCTCGAGTCGTAATTCTCCGTGGTTACTTGAGCTCAATTGGACCCCAGTCAAGTGGTGAGGGGTGGGGGAATGGAATGGGAAAATCTTGAAAATTGCCCTGGGTTCATAAATGTTAAATAACTTTTTAATCGAATGTGCTATCAATATGTTATTTTTTATATGTAACATAGCTTAAACTGTACTCATCAATAGAGTAAATACACATTTGTGTCAAAAATTTTTTCCTTATTTGTTCGTACACAAGACCTTATAAATAGAATTACCACCAGCAGAATTTTTTTTTTGAAAGACAAAATCAAAAATCTAGGTATTTTTATAGTATTATATTTTTTTAAAATACTTTTTTGGCGCGTTTTCTTATTTAAACTTTATACAAACTTTATTAAAATTTTTTTTGTAAAACTTGTTAGTTCTTTTGTAAAAACATTGAATAACTAAAAATTTCTGAAGTTGCCTCCAGATTTCTGAAATTTACCTGGTTACAGTATATTCAGAGGTGGGCACTTCCGCTCTTCAGTCCTCCCGAGCGGACTTACCAGATAAGGGTGGCGGACCTAGCGAGGTGCGATCGTCATGAAATTAGTTGGATTGCAACTTGCGGTATCAAAAAAAAGTTTCCGCTCTTTTGTTCCGCACCTTTTTAAAAAAGAAAATATAGTTTACTTATATTCTTTATTGTTATTAATAAGAATATATATTTAGATTTTAAAGCTTGTTTATAAACTAATTATAATTTTAGCCTAAGACTTATTGTTTTTAATAATTAAAACGTTCCAAAAAATAACTCTCCAAACTGGAAAAACTATTTTTGTGTTTAACATTTACAAATTGATTTTTTTAAGACTGAATGGCTATTACCTCATCTATAACTTAATTAATTATATTATTACTATAAATTACTTTAAAACGTTCTAAATAATTTCTGTGTAAAACCCAAATATATATATATATATATAAATATATATGATATATATATACTATATCAATATATATATATATATATATATATTTATAGTATAATAATTATTATATATATATATAATAATATATATATTAGCTATATATATATATATATATATATATAATATATATATATATATATATATATATATATATACTATTATATATATATATATATTATAATATAATATCATATATATATATAAAATAATATATATATAGTATATTTTGGGTTTACACAGGAACTGATCAACAATATACTATTGTTATGTATATATATATTATATATATATATATATAATATTATAATAATAATATATAAAATAATTATATATATATTAATATTAGTATATAATATCATTTATATATAATATATTATATATTTGGTTTTACACAGAACTGATTAACATATATTATTATATATATATATAATATATATATATATATATATATATAATATAATAATATATATAATATATATAATATATATATATATATATATATAATATATAGCTACCTGAGCGATACGTATCGCCTTAGCATGGACTCTGCGAGGAGGCAAGGGCTTTTTCATTGATTCTGAGCTAAAGTCTGGACGAAATGAGACCTTCCTTAATGGGTGGTATCAGGGTGGTCAATAAGTATTTCAGAAGGGAGGCAGAATGATTTAGGTGATGGACCTCTCAATGATTGCTGAGGAAGGTGAACTAACCCACACTCTCTTCACCAAATAGGACATCTTTCCCTTTCAGTATAGGCAGAATTTGTTGAACTTGTTCATAAAACATAATACGCATCTCCCTAGTTCTGCGGCTGTAGAGCGATTATATTCTTCAGTATTGTGGGATATTTGAGGGCAAAGAGGTCAGTCTTAACTGCTTTTAATTTTGGCACCTAATATTGTATCTGAAATGTATAATACTGGAGATTAGATTCTCATAATGGCACACTACAAAATAATATTAAGATGAGTTTCAAATTATTATTTTCTTCCCCATCTCTTTCCAGTAACGTGAAAAATTGAAATATAAATATATACAAAAACAAAAACAAACAAACCAAAGACGTTAGAAAAAAAGAACCAAAAGCATAAGAAATAGGAAACGCAAACGAAGAAATTTCAATAAACAAAGGAAGGAAGATTGACGACGAGAAAAGAAAACTCTCTACCCGTATAAAAGGGTAAGAGTAAAGAAATGTTATATGGAAGAAATGAAACTTCTTAATGATATAATGCAAATTGTTATTGATGAGATAAACTAAGGTATGATGGTTATTAAATCCAAATTTTTATTGACAGGAACGGGTCGAGGAACCAATTAAGAACAAGAATCTTCGTCGCCAGCAATTTCTGCAAACTTCCTGTGATTTATCAACCAGAGCTTAAAAACTTAGCCAACAACAAGCCGAAGTAACGGACTAGTCGTTCTTCGCACAATAAAAGCAAACAACATCTGTCATGGCACCTGTTAAGGTAAACCAATAATAAATTGTGGTTTTCGCTTAACAATATAAAGTACATTGCTTGCCTGATCAGCAATTATTATTATTCTATTATTATTAGTCATCTATTATTATGTTAATCATTATTATTATTATTTATTATTATTAATCATTATATTATTGAATTATTATTTATTATCATTATTATTTATCTATTATTATTATGACTTATTATTAATCATTATTATCAATATTCTTATTACACTATTCTTGGTTTCTGGCTGCCATAACAAAGTCTATCACAAAGGATACTGACAAAAAGGTACCCGCCAGTCCAGATCAAAATTACCTCATCTTTTCATCTTTCACCCTCATTCTTCATTTCTATTCCCCCCTCTTCCTTTTTCATCTTCATCCATCACACATATCTCCCCCCCGAGAAAAGGAATATAAATGCACGCAAATTTGTTTGTATAGTGCCAAAGAGAAAAGTTTTTTTATTTACGTATATATATATATATATTATTTTATTTTTCATTTATTCTTTATAAATCATTATTTTTTTTTATATATTTGTGGATATATATATGTATACATATATATATTCGGGGTAATCCCACCAAAATTAATAGATAGGGTTGTACAAATTAATTAGAAAAGTCAAATAAAGAAAGTTTTTGGATCATGAATTTGTTTTTGAGTTTTTTATTAGCCCAGTTGGAGGTTCTGGCGTAAGTCAATAAAAGCAAACGGTATCTCCTATTCAGTGAGTATTAAGATCGAGTTTCATAACAATATTTAAATTGTCTATATTTGCGACATTGAATTATGGCTAATAGCAAGTCCCTACGGTGAATAAAAATAATTCAATAAGTATATTTTTAACAGAAATAAAGAAGAGAAGATAAAAGTAAAAAAAAATAAGGCAAGAAATAGTTGAGGAAACGAAACAAAAATTTAACTAAATCAGATTGAGGATAAACCGAAGTAGAAATTGTGAAGAGAAAGAGTAAAGTTTGGAAATACAAGAATAACAATATAGCCAGGTAAAAAGAGCATAAGTCACTTAGCAGAGCAACAAACGACAATAATAAAATTCCACTGCGCCTTTCAATTATATTTCTTTTCCCACAGCACAAGAACAAAGAAGATTGCGCGGACTTCGAGGAGACATCATCCCCAGTGTCGTGCCCTTCTTGAAGAGAATCAGCACTCACTTAGGAGTGGAGACTAGTGAGTAGAGGTTTTTTTCGTTTCTATTGTGGTGGGAGTGAAAACCTGCCACATAAAGTGGTAGCAGAGCGTAGTTGTTCTGCTGAGGAGAAGACTAGCTCTGCCGCTGAGTGTAGATAAAAGCTCAGCCGCCACTGTCATCAACAACAGACGTCAGCATGACGACGGACGGTATGAATGATTTGGTGGATGGAGACAAGTCAGGGAAGACTGAAGGAGGATATACTCCATCGAATGATGATGTTCAACCACCCAACCGAAATGAGAACCAAAATAGTCAGAATGGAGTCCCGGGTCCTGCAATGGTAACAGTGGATTCTAATTTGCTCGAGGATTCATCCGTTGGACAAACTGTTAATGATTCGGAAAAAATGACGGGGAAAGTTCCTGATGGCAGGTTGACAAGAAGCCCACGAAAGTATACCACCAGGGGAAGTTTTTTATGATAGATCAGGTGGAGACAGTGTGTCCCAATTCTGTATCAGCTTTGCGAACATTTACTGTGAGGACACAGAATCCTGGAGATCACAGAGGGTATGGTTGCGTTGTCGGGGAGTCACCTTCAAGTTCTGCCTTGGAAAGCTTATACGTGGTGGCATCAACATCTGCTGAATCATGGACCTAGTAAAATCCCAACTCGTTGCAGTGGTTCAGGGAACCAATTTGAAGAAACAAACCAACACTGTCCCGCTGAAGTTTAACAAGCTAAAATGCAGATGTGAAGATGTTCCACTCTTTGCTTTGCGATTGCTGGGGTTGGCACAAAGAGCGTTCCCAGGAAATGAAGTTAGAAAAATGCCTATCGTCAGAGAAAAGTTAATGGATAGCGTGCCAGAGACTGTTAAGATCAGGGTTGAAGACTCGTTGATGGGAGTAGAAATTACTCAGGGTTTTCGGATTCCCTGGGAACAATTGGTGATTATGGTGGACAAAGTCTATAGGGGACAAGCCAGAAAAGAAAAATCAGGTAGTGGAAGTCGTAGACTTAACAAAGTCATTACAAATGTCTGCCATTTCTTCGCCAATCCAACAAGCGCCCCACACATATGGCAATTATGAAGGAATGTGTTGTTGTAGGAGAACCCAAATGCAATCGTCGCCCCAGGCTGAGGGATATTCAGGAAGCTATCAGAGTGCTGTTGTTGGTCACAGAGAGGTACCTCAAAGAACCACTAACAACAATTATCCACCACCACAGAGATATAGTCAACCAGCGGGAAACATTCCATCGAGAGAATTCAGAAATGGACAAAGATCAGGTCAAGGCTATCAACAGCGAAATAATAATAATGGTTCATCGGTTCCTAGCTGCACTCATTGTAAAAAGAGGGGTCATACCATGGGTGATTGCTGGAATAGGCCCTTGTGCATGTTTTGTGGCAAGCGAGGTCATTTGATTGAAGACTGTTACCTGGAACAAAACCGGTGCTTGAGATGCAAGGAAGTAGGTCACTTGGTAGGAGATTGTCCACATCGGGGAGGTCCACCTGCGACACCCCAAATAACATGTCCATATTGCAAGGGAGAACATCTAGGTAAGGATTGCAAACAGCGTTCGGGAAACGAAGGGTCTCTGGCATGGAAGACCTCATGTCAGGGACAACAGCAACAGCAACCACCACAGCCAAAGTAATAACAAATGAAATGGGTTCATGGGGGATCACTATAGAAGAAGATGATCCTGGAGAGTCACAGGAGATTCTCCCCGACTATTGTTATCCAGCAACATCGTATCCAGTATCCCCGATTGCCAAGGGAGGAAGGTTCCCCAGAATTGCATCAAACAAGCCATGAATCACCAGTTGCACTGCGCACTGCACTATAGAAAATGATGAGGGTAAACCACACACAAATAGAACATATTCGGTTAGAGTAATGAAAGCCTGTTGATTTAGAGATAATCCTAATACGAGAGAAAAGAATCTCCCCTGGGAAGAGAAGGGAAAGGACGAAACGGACGAGTGCCACAGAAAACCATCATCAGATATCATATTGATAGCAAAGCTCCAGAGAAGATCCCTTTATTTATGCCAAAGTGACCGCTTCGTGGATCAACCGACCATTGGGTACTCGATTTAATCGCATTTTGTAGACACAGGAGCTGAGGTAAGTTAATATCTGCGGTTCGTTTTCATTTATAAGATAAGAACGTAAGTCCATATTTTTCCCAACCGCTTTAGAGGCGTTACCTGGGAGTAGTAATGTTAAGGTTTCGCCCGTATTAGAGAGTTATAATTGCCTTAAGAATTGTCCACTTAGTATTATGTTCTGAAGCCGAGTCCTTTGTTGTGGTCCCAGACAACAAGCTGAAGTTATGATCTGTTTTTTGGGTACGATATTTTTAAAGCCAAGGAACATCTGTTGCCGGATTTGTACCAATGAGGGAATTAAGTCTATCAGGCGTGGGTAATTTAATGTGCAAACCGAGCAGTGGACATTGAGACAGGGATTGCCAAGGAAGAAACGTGTGCTTAGTTGAGCGTAACTTAGAACCAAAAAGGGTGTATGATGTAAAAGTGAGAAGCTGGGAAATAAGACTAAGTGACGCAACCTGTCGTGTGGGAAGCATGGCAAAGGATTACCCAAAACGGTAAAATTAGAACATATGTTGATGATGGATTTTTCTGGTGATAGAGCTTTGGTGATATTACAAAATGATAGTGACCAGAACAAGCAGGCGGTTAAAAGAAAGGATCGAATTGTAGGTTAGGATTAGAAGGAAGTTACAGTGGAGGAGTCCCACTTGTCAATGTATCGAGTTAGCATGAGCGGAAGTCCCAACGAATATAGTGTGAATGGAAATCCTGATAAATTTAAGCAAAGGCATTTACGGTTAGATGAGGCCGGAATTAACAACCAGAACAAACAGAGAAACAGGTAATCGGGTTCATTGGAACGGTATCTCATTCTGTCCGAGTTTAGGAGATTCTGATGTTGGGCTTGCACCAATGTTTCAAACAATAAAAATCGAAACATTGACTGAGGATCCGGTGCAAGTGCCCGTCAGACGGTTACAAGGCCCTATGCTCAAAGAAATCGAGGCAGATTGTAAAAAATTAGAGGACGAAGGAATCATCCAAAGGAGCAAATCCCCATATTCAGCCCCAGTAGTTCCAATCAGAAAGAAAGATGGGTCGATCAGACTATGTATTGATTATCGGGAATTAAATAAAATCACAAAGGGAGATAGCTTTCCTATCCCAAATCTGATCGACATGTTGTTCAGTCTCAAGGGTATGAAGTTCTTTACAACGATAGACTTAATAAAAGGATATTATCAGGTGGAGATGGAAGAGACCAGTATTGAGAAGACTGCTTTTACGACTCCCTTGTCACATTGGGAGTTCTTGCGAATGCCGTTCGGGGTGAAAAACGGCCCTGCAACGTTTCAACGCGGGATGAGATATGCCTTGGCACATATACCTTGGAATGAGTGCATGGTATATTTGGATGATGTCCTGATTGTAAGTGAAACATTCGAAGAACATCTGGAAATATTGGAAAAGGTTCTATCTGCTTTTGAAGAAACTGGCTTTAAAATCAAACCGGCCAAGACTTTCCTTCTCCGAAAAGAAGTACAATATTTAGGACACCGAGTATCCGAACATGGAATGGTTCCTTTAGAGAATAACTTTATCAAGGTAATTTATGCAATTTCCGTACCGGACACCGGTTCGTACTAAATTGAGGCAATTCTGGAATTGTTCAAGCTTTTTATAGGCGCTATAATAGGCGCCTGTCACGCAATTCGAACCCTTTTTTTGCATTAATAAGTAAACAGGACACTGAATATGGAAACCGAGCCCTGTCGGGAAAGCGTGAAGCATAAAAGAACACCTTACATCGCCAACAAGATCCTGTCGTACCCAGATCGTACAGAGAAAGCAGCACCCTTGTTATTATATATGTGGATGCCTCTGATGTCGGGGCAGGGGCGTGTCTCGCGCAGACACAAGATCCTGGAGATAAATACCACCCCCTAGTTGCTTTTAGTATTTGTTCCAATCCACATTCCAATAAAGCTGTAACAAACGGTCACCAGTTACCACGGACAAAAGAGTATGCTGCTATAACGATGGGCTGTGAAGGGCATTAAACCTTTCTATATGAATAGATGAGTGGTCCCATTTGTAACGAACCATGCAGCCACTGTTTATCATTTGCACAGTAGCCCATTGGGTGGAATCGCTCGGGGTAGCTCGCCAACGCCTCGAGGAAATTGTAACGATATTGATTATGAGCTGGCGGTTATATTCTCAGCGTAAAGCAAAATCGTCGTGGCTGACCGCCTTTATCAGAAAATGTCTCTGTAAGGAGAAACATTCAAGAGAAGTACGCATTGTCTAGTTAGACGCCAGTCCCTGGGGTTTTCGGAAAAATTAAGGATCCTGGAGGAGAGATTCCGCTTTTCCAGGCTTCTTCGGTGGGTTGTATGGGTCGTATCGGAAACATCATGTTAAAAGTAATGACAGGTAAGGTTTGCAAAGGATTATTGGGAAATAGAATGCATATGGGTTGACCCGCGGAGAAAATCTAGGCAAGATAACAAAAAGATTACAGGTTAATGAAACAGGCGGGTCAATTTCCCCCATAACTCAAGCCATATTGGCATTTTACGAAATTGTAATTAAAAGTACATAGTCTGTGATGTATTATGGGGATACAAAACCCTTAAAATTTGGATTGGATACAGAGAAAAGTATTTTTCATCTTTTGTGCCGTGGAGGAGTCCATTACAATCTCCTGGTGGGCCTTCCAATGCAGCCGCCAAATAAAGAGGAAGAAGTGATCAGTGCTAACGTGGTCACATCCGAAAAATTTGAGGAAAGGATTTTGTTGGATGAGTCAATGGAGGAGGAAGGCAAAGTTGCGAAAATATCACCCATAGTTGACAAAGACCAAAACACCGGTGGGGAGGTAGAGACCGAGATACCGGATGATCCAAAAATTCATCATATCATAATCGATTCAGATAACATAATAGATCCGTTGGAAATCGAGCACGATGATATTGGAAAGATGCAAAAATCTGATTATACGTTGAGACGATTAAAGAATGCCATCGTAAGAAAATTGCCGTTTAATGGTCCATTACAACCATTTGCTCGCGTAAGTAAATATATATTTTTTATAAATGATCGTTTGTACAGAGAATTCTCGACGGGAGAATTTGCTCTCATTGTCCCCAAAACTTATTTAACTGAGGTAGCTATTAAAGCTCATTGGATGTTTGCACACATCGGGAAACATAAATTGCATTCTCTATTAATAAACTGGGTATGGCACCCAAAGATAACTACTATCTGTAATGACATCACTACCACCTGTAGTAAGTGTCAAGCTTGTAAGATCTCAAACATTCTCTATGTACCGCCCACTCTTAAGATCGTAACTTCCAGACCATTTGAATTGGTAGCAATGGATTTGATCCAATTTCCCTGTTCTACCAGGGGAAACAATTATGCATTAGTGATGGTGGATCATTTCACGTACGTGGGTGGCCTGCTGTTCCCATAAGGAAAACAAACAAGTATAAGTGTCGCAATGCCAATTCCCAAACACAGAATACTGCCAATGTTTTGCATAAAGTCTCCGGGAGCGCGATTGTCCTTACTGAAACCGTAGGTGAATTTATTGGACCTGAGTTCGCAGGAACCTTAACAGGACAACAAATAAAAACGAATGTACTGGAACAACCCGCGTATATCCACCATCTTCTTAGACGGGCGGTCGAACGGGTCAATGATGCGACCCTGAGTCATATCTGAGAATGCAGTTAATAGAAGTCCAAATATGGGGAGTAATGAAGGATTGTCACCAGTCTTATTGAGTCCTATAATTCAGCACAGACACGAACGGAAACGAACTTGAACTTCTTGTGAAATATACTGAATAAACTGGCCACATTGAATTATAGAACTCCGGACACAGCTTTACTCGTGTGGGGAAAATGTTTGGATCGGAAAGTCCCCATGTCGATCTCGTCCGGTAATTGAATCCATCAACATTGGTAAGGTTTGAAGGATGCATCTTCCCGGGGAATCTTAACTAAAAAATAAATGTTTGATTCCTAGGTATCAATGGGCCTTATGGAATTTATAATAGTAAATGACCAAATATTGTCACATAGTATACGAATCTCCGAGAGATGGTAAGAGGCTAATAATATAGGCTGCATCATCGAAGTTGCGACCGTGGACAAATGCCTCCTGAATACTTTAACGTATCCATATCAGGTATGCCAAGGGTAAGGGAGCAGCAGACATAGACGAAGGGGAATTAGAAGAAGTTTTCGGACAGGAGAAAATAGATATGGAATCGTTAGAACCATAGAGTTAGAGTGGGAAGAATGAATGACAGTGAGCAGAGGACTCCTTTCGAGGCGTTTCACGTGACAACAGAATATGAAAGTGGGTTAAACGAAGCTTTTGTTGGGATTTAATACAAGAACAGCAAGGAAACTTGGTAATTGGCTGAAAGATAATGGTAAAGAAAATAGGTAAAACGGATCACACGGAGGATTTGGATGTGAATGATAGTAAAATCAGCTGAAGAAAATAACAGTCAATGAATTTTACAATGGGAATTGGGCCCCGCCCATTCTGATTTGATAGAAGAGGCTATTTTATCGTTGGGATTCATTGCAAGCTCCACCGGAGGATTTTAACAATCTCTTACTAAATAATAAACGTGTTTGATGAATGTATTCAGGCTATTTCTCACCCCAGTAGTGGG
Organism: Trachelipus rathkii; assembly: GCA_015478945.1. Lineage (NCBI taxonomy): Eukaryota > Metazoa > Arthropoda > Malacostraca > Isopoda > Trachelipodidae > Trachelipus > Trachelipus rathkii. The sequence continues at coordinate 56,665 of JABUQX010126065.1, forward strand.
GTTTCCTATTTTTGCAGAAGTAGAAACGTGAATAATTACATGTAAATGTGAAGGATGGACCCAAAAAAGCAAAACTTTCCCTCCTACGATTTTGTCTTTGAGTGGATTTGAACGTAATAATGCAATTTAATTTTAAAAAACATATGATTAGCTGAATTAGAATCACATAAGATTACAGAAAGTGAAGCGTCGCCATATATCCCGATCGAGATGGTTATGTCAAGTACTTACTCGTAGTGCCCCTTCCCGTATTATGAGAGAGCGAAAAGCGATAAAAAAAACATACAAAGATAGTTAAAGATATATAAAAATAGAATATATAAAAATAAAAACAAATACAAAAAAAAAATAGATTTTTATTTCTTAAGCTAATGCGTTGAAACATAATAAAAACAATAAACATAAAAAAAATGAAATAATTCTAAAATGGGAATAAGAAGAAATAATAATGAAATACCTAAAAGTAACAAAAGCATTTTAAATGAAAAAAATATATAATAATAACAACAAAATATATCAATAAAAAGAATAAAAAGAACAATGAAGATGTAAAAATAAATGAAAACAAACACACCATAACAGCACACATAAAAAGCACAAAATACAACAGAATAAAAAAAAATAATAAAGACACATAAATAAACGAGACAATAACATATAACCGGTATCAATAAAGATAGAAATAATACATAAATGAAAAACAATAATACATAATATGAACACCTAATAAAGGAAATACATTAAATAAAAGAAAAAAAATAATTTTTTGTAAACAATGTAACATACATGAATCATAACAAAAACATTAGACATAAAAGAAAAACAATAAAAACAATTATACAAATAACCATGTAAACAAAAATACCCAGGTTTCCAAATAATTAATTAAATGGGGGGGGGATCAAAGCAAATGAAAAATTTATTAAACTGATTAATATAAATGGTTTTATTCTTTTTTTTTCAGATTTTGGTATTGGGCCATTCGTGGGTGCGTGATCTTAAGAATGCATACACTGAGGACTTATTACCCGGGGCCACCGTAGTTTTTGAGTCATACCCGGGGAAAAAGCTGGCTTGGTTTAGTGATATGGCTCACATGATAGTCAAGCCTGACTATACACATTTGATAGTTTTTGCGATAATTCCGGAGGCTTACAACCAGACGCGGTTACCTGTTCCGGGGCCATTCAGTCGACCTGAGGGATATTGGGTAGATACGGCAAATTTTTCTTCCAAATCGAGGACTATTTTGCAAGTTAGGAGATTCGAGAGTCTCCAGGAGTGTGCTTTCGTCTCACATCCGCAGAATGTCAAAGTTATTGGGGATACCACCATTCCTGTGACTTGGTGGATCAATATAATAGGCGTTGGTTGCTCACGTATTCCCAAAACGGTAAAGACAAACAATCACGCACCCTGAATCATGTCGGAGTAGGTACCAGCGACGCCGTCAACAACACTTCCGTTCGCCCGATCGGGCAGCCTTCGATCGATGCTATCAACTGGATCCAGGGCTGACAAAAGAGTTCTTTTTCCTGGTGATATAGCAGCAAATGGATTCCGGGTCAAACAATGTTAAAAATTTTAATTGGAACGAGATAGTGTATATACCCTGGGGGATCAGGGACTTTTTTGAGTCGACATCGGTTTAACCCGGGGTCGATTGAGCCGGCTAGAGTAGTTTCAAAAATCGAGCTTCTGGGGTATTTGTTCGCCGAGTGATTGGGAAGTTGTAAGGGAACGAAACATCTTCCTCTAGTTTTCTCGGAACTTAAGTAGCAACCATAACCAGAGAATAGCTATCCAGTGGGTAGTCCATAGAGATAGTGGATAGTAGAGGAAATGGTAGTGGTGAGTGAGGGTAGCGGTGGAGTGAAGATTGAAGCAGTTCACCAGTTCCGGTATAGCAAAGCGACCAATTGATCCTTCGGAGTGGGGCCAATTCCACTAAAACAACTACGTCCATAATCGACTAATCGCTTCTTTCCCGAGGTCAAAGCGA
>JABUQX010126066.1:0-11788 GCA_015478945.1 Trachelipus rathkii
TATAATCTAACATTCACAAACTACTATCTCCCCTATTCGAGTTTGAGTCACGAAGAGTCACCTTTTTTAATGGTATTAAAAGTGTTCCGGATTCCGCGTAATGTATGCAGATTATTCTTACATTTTTTTGTTTCAATTTGAATGCAGTCTTTTATATTATATTAGATGCATACCGATATCCTTTCTTATTTGAAGCGCAACTTTGTCGCCAAAAGATCAATGAGGAGAACGGTTTTATCGAAGCATTTATGAAACTCTCTGTGAAAAAGATCAATGTCTTAACATAATAGTTAACCTCGTGCTAAACGCACGCAGCAGCACGGGGTCCGTCAAAGGAGTCGCCTCCCTGATATCATAAAAGCCTTAGCTATTATACTATATATATAGGCAAGTATAATAATATTAATAAATTGAAGGCATTATATATATATATATATATAGTGACCAATCTGTATCTTAGGAGTCACTAGATTTAGTTTGGTTTGATACTCATAAAATGTAATATATATCTTTTTAGTATTATGACTATGTCACACTATATTTTTCAACTGACTTCATAAAAATATTAAACGTTACAATATATTGCTATATCCCATATATCATAAACATTACTTAGTATAATAGGTAGCACATATTTGGTATAATTATATATATTTATAGTCTAATTATAATTATTATTTATATTTATTACTATATATTATATATATATTATATATATCTAATCTTTTTATATCACTCAACAATTCTAATTTATCGGACATGTACGAATTTGATCAAAGAACTTTTGCTTTCACATCAGCTTCGTATGATAGTTTTCACTGTATAAGTTTATAAATTTTAATGGAGTACATAATAGTAAAGCCAGGAGGATAACGTTAATTATTATGAAATAATTAAAATCTCTATTTATTATTATGTAAAATAAATTGTTTATATATTAATACATATTATTAAATATTTATATAGGTGAAAACCAATTGTTATCATTTTTTAGACTATATTACTTGCGTATAGATAATGTTGTGAATTCTAAAGAGTGGGCTATTCGTTTATACTACTCGAGAAAATGTAGTTCCGTCCTCTATGAACGTTATTAAATATTTGATTGTAATCTCTAGTTTAGCTATACAGAAAAAGTTACAATGCTAGTTTTATTCCGTTATTCCGTTTATTTGAAATGAAAAGTAACGAAGCGCCGCTACTGCGTTACTCCGTTACTTTTAGGTTTTGACTTTTTATTAAATTTAATTACGGTATATGTTATGGTTATTTTATCTACGTTTGTCGTAATTAAATTTTCTAAACTTAAATTACATTATATATTATTTATATACAATAATATATCAACAACCCTCATATGATAGACCTCATATCTGTCTTCTTCAAGGGTTATCTCTACCTTCGGTGATTCTTTTTCAATAACCATAATATCTGATGATAATGCTACTTTAGAAAGCTCTCCTATAGATATATTAGGACAACTATTCCTTAATATATCACTACTGCATCATTATCGCCGTTCCCTTTTCATCAAATCATATAACTAAATATTTTACTCAGACACTTTAATTCTCAAGCTGCTATTACCATGGCTATCAATCTTCACACCTCACAGCGATCTTGCTCTACTCTCTAAAACATAGGACCTTACTTGTCTTATACTCTACGTCGTGAATATAATTCCGTTCAACAAATCTTTTATCAACCAGACAACCCTGCAAAGTCATCTTATAACGAATCCTCTCAAACTCTCTTTCAGATTCTTATTTTCAATTTTTCAAATACTATGTTATCGAATTACTTCAATCAATTATACGGCCATATACGAACCGAGCGAACCAGAGTGCCATCTAATAAAGTTTCATAATCCACAAAGTAGCTCTATTTTTAATTTATTTCTAAAAAAAATTTAAAATAAACGAAGAATGACAATAAAACACCTCCCAAAGCTGAGTCCTGTAAATTTCACTCGCAATGAGATTTGGAAACTTAGATAAGTCTCTCAGAATCATACTACCTCACTTTCTCAGCTCTCCTTCCAGGCCGCTGCGGAGGCGCCTCCCGGGGGCCCTTCGTCCCCCTCGGATTTATTCTTACACACCGACTGTCCGCTCCTCCACCGAGTTGGCCTGTGCCCAGACTCACATACTTTCTCGCTATATCACAATATACACCAATATGCAGAACACTTGATATACCACACATTACTCCTAGGCACCATTGATAGCCCCAATCTTACACTGCCACTCTTTGCGTTCTTATTACTCACTTATTGGTGTGTTCGCATATCACGTGAACACACTGGTATCGGCCTTCGTCCGAGTGTGTTTGTATTTAACTCATGCTTTCGATGTTCCCTCAGTTCTATCTTCTTTCATTATTGCTAATGTTCTCGTTCATTTTATAAAGGAGTACAGTCGCTACATATACCTCACAAAACTAAAACTATCTATTAAATATACTTTTTTTATTACCCCTATCACTATATTATCTTATTCCACTTTATCTTTATGGATCTCATCAACCATCCTTATTATACTCACTTTACTATATAATCTTAAATATTATTGACCAAATCTATCATTGACATTAAGATTTGGAATTTTCTCTATAATTTTTCTACTTCTATATATATATATTTTGCATAAAATACGCCCCTCAACTTTGGTTATTCCTGAGAACCACTGGCTGCGAACTCTGACGGGTATAAGCAGTAAACAATTGTTCCGTCGCTACGTGCTATGAGACACTAAGGGAGTAATTTACTTCACATAGGGTTTCTTCATTTCGTTTCTTCATAACTGAAGGGTCCCAACTCTTTCGGCGGTGTGCTGAAGAAGGCAGAAGGTGTCAGATATTCTCTTACTCCTAACTACTATAGTTATAATTATCACCCTATTCTATTTCCTACTAATATATACACAATATTAAAATAACTTAAATATTCCTTAACTATTAAATAATCTATCTATACAATGATAAACTTACTTTTATCTTACACCTACCTTTATATATACTACGCATATTCATTAGTAGTGTATTAACTATTAATTCATACTTATATATATAATATATTAGCTTATTCATATATACTCTCTATACTTACTATATATACGATATATATTCTTTTGATATTAATACTATATAATACTCATAATAAAAGTCTAAACAGTCAAGAAATGAAACCTAATAATTTCATAGTATTTATATATTTTATGTTACATATATTCATATATATCATTTCCAATAAATATTACTCAATCATATCACCTAACTATCGCTATCATACCGTTCTTATATATATATAGTAAGTATACATTATATTATCTAATACTATTCGGTATAATATTTCATAACTATCTCCTGCAGATTTTTTTCAAAACCAGCTTTCATGAATCTTCTAAACCTCCTCCTTCACAACTTCATAAACTATATCATACTAATATATATCTATATATATATACTATACTTTTAACTTATTATAACTTTTTTTTATCTCTATATTATATACTAATAATAAATAAATTACTAATTTATCTCGCTTACTTCATGCTCCAATATATACTACATCAATTTTATATTACTCTTTACACCACTATATATAATATAATATTTTATTTTATATATCTAATATATTACATATATAATTATATATATATATATATACTTATACATATTTTATATATATTATTTATATATAGCCGTATATAAATTATATATATATAATATATGATTATATAATATATATAGCAAGTATTTTATCAGTGTGTTCCTAACTACATACACTCTAGTCTACTACTAATTATTTATATACTCATAATTTATATTATCATTATCAGTAATACGAAGTATCAAACACCTATAAATCTATTCATTATTATCTACTATATATATATATATTTAGTATATATATTAAGATTATATACCTGTAACTTATGAGAATAGGATCAACCGAGAAGTTTTTTTTAAATTTATTTTAAATTGAAGTACCCTTTAATGTTGATTCACTAAGGTGTTTCGGTGTTATATCCTATGTTGCAATCCTACCCACTAATAGATATTATTTTACGCGTCGATTTACTTCACCTAGTTGTTTAAGAGTGAAGTGTCGTTGCTTTTCATCCAGTAATAGTGAAGAACAATTAAAATCATTGGCTACATTTTCCTGAAGAAAATTACAATACTGAGACAGTAGTTCAGTAATAACTATAAAATGACAAATAGAAAAAAATGGTAGAATATTTGCATTTGAAAACTGTTGATTCTTCTCTCTCATCTCTCTCATCTCTTCTCTCTCTCTCTTCCCCTCCTCATCTTCTTCTCTCTCCTCGTCTCTCTCTCTCTCTCTCTCTCTCTCTCCTGGCTCTGTGGTTCTCTCTCTGCTCTTCTCCTATCTCTCTCTCTCCTCATTTAAGTCTCGGCCTCCATCGGCCGGGGCCGGGCGGGCCGGGTTCTACAAAATCGCCTATACATTAGAAATGCTATCAGCTATACACATACATCAACACTTCGACGATTCATTATTCTCTCTTCAGGATCTCTCGATCTCAATTAAATTCATCTATTCTTCTCATATTACTCTAATCTCAATAACTTTTCTCTCACTCATCCACACACAGAATCCCACACTTCTATACTACTAATTCTCAAATCTCTATATCATCAATATATATTCCGATATAGACCAATCTCTCTTGAACATAATTTCCGTATCTTCTCTCTCTTCCTCTCTACGTGGACTCTACGTTGTTGTTTTAAGTAAAGGACTCAAGAGTGATTGTTGAAAAAGGTCTTATCAAGATCTCAGATAAAATGAATGGATGAAAAACCTTGTCACACTGAAATTTTTTATAACCGTCATAGTATGGTGACACGCTCGTTTGTGAATATGAAATATTCATATTGAAGAGAAGACATCTGTTAAAAAATATGAGGATATGACATTATACGGATTAAGCTTAGTAAACAGAACCTTGGGTTAGAGGAGAATACATTATCAGTTATTAAGACAGACGAAGAGATTAAACTGACGACAAAATTAATAAAGTTATTATAAATTTTGTCAAAAGTTCATTTGAATGATATAGAAATAAACTAAAATGGCAGATCTGACGATTAGAGTTATTTATATATATGTTTAAACACTAGACATCTACAAACTTTTCACATTATCTATATATATATATTATATTATATACTATATATATTATATTAAATCTATTTATATTATATCATAAATATTAATAAAATATTCATGATATTTCAAGGAACGCTTAGCTTTAAATAAAGATCAACTAACATATATATAAAATTATAAACAAATGCGTATGTACTTTAAAATCATATTTAATATATATTACTACATACATAATAATATATATATATATTATACCTATATATATATCTACATATCTTATAACGAAATCACTCATCGCCCAACATTTCGATAATTATATAACTATATATATATATTAACATATATTATATACCATATATTAATCTTCATGGACTCAATTTTGCGAAAATAAAAGTATACAAATTTGTATCTATATACCTATATATTATATATTATATATATATATTTATTATATATCACTATATATACTATAATATATATATATATATATAATATATATATATAGTATATTATATATATATATATAATATATATATATATATATATATATCTATATATATATATTATTTTTGTTCTAAGATTTATTAAAATCTAGCATCACTTCTGGAGGGTAAACTACAAAATAATTAAATTAAATTCAGTGTGGTCAGAGTAAGTATGGAAAGGCTTGACAGTATAAAGTATATGATAAATAAGTCTGGAAAGTGTCTGACATTTGTTAAACTTTGCCTTGTCGATTAAAGAAAAAGTTTTAAATGATTTTGAAAATAAAGAATTTTTATTATTGGATTATCGAAGCCTTAATAAATTAATTATAAAAAAAACTTGGGAGTTATAAAGTAAAAACCGAGTTTGGAAAAATAAAGTGATTTAATTAGAGAATCGAGGAAGGAGGAGAGCAACTTGCATAGGAGAAGAAGAAGAAGTAGTAGGTAGTAGGTATTAATATTTGATATCTTGTTTTATGAATAGTTTAATATGGGGCAGTAGAGAGAGACAGAAACAGAGACAGAGAAAGAGACTGAGATAGAGACTGAGACTGAGACTGAGACAGAGACAGAGACAGAGACAGAGACAGAGACAGAGACAGAGACAGAGACAGAGACAGACGGACAGACGGACAGACGGACAGACGGAGGAACTCAAGATCTACGACTGTTATTTGCCGAGAGAAAGCTAAGTAGTCGTAATTCCTTCATAGTATCATCAGGGTCAAAATGTATTATATATATAGTATATATTATAGTGATACGATATATAGATATAGTATAATATAGTAATATATATATATATAGATATATATAATATATATATATATATATATATATATATAAGTCATATACATAACTTTTTATAGTGCCCACACGGAACGGGAGCTCGAACAAAAAAAAATTTTCACAGGTAGCATCTATAATTAGGACATTAACAATTGTTATTAATGAATATGAAATTTTTTTTTTTTTTTTTTTTTTATTTTTTTTTTTTATTTTTTTTTTTTTTTTTTTTTTTTCTTTTTTTTATTAACCCCCCTGTTCTATCAAAGGACGGGGCGAAAAAATTCGATATATATTATATTTGTGAAGGTTATTATACGTATTATGTCGGCAATGTAGGGGGTCGAGCCGACGGGAACACAGGGGGGACGTTTCCCATACCCGTAGGGAGGGGCGGAGGAACCGCCGCGACACCACAATACCAAAGAGCGGGGGTTCCGAGACCGACCCTCCCGGAGGGGGGGGAAATTAATCCTACCTCGTAGTTCCTCGGAACGGCCCGAGAGACCCCCGATCCCTTGGCACATATACGGTGGGTAATAATCCCTTGGGGTATTGTTTAAATTTACATTTTCCTTACTAAAATTTGACCAGGATTGCCAAAAATGTATTCTTTTCGCTGTAGCTATTGTACATTTGAGTAGATGATTTTTTTTTTCATTTCGACCTTAAAGAACATCTATTTATGGTATCATAGAGGCTACCTGTGGAAAATTTTTTTTTGATCCGGCTCCCGTTCCGTGTGGGCGTCTAAGGTAACTTTTACTTATATATTAGTAGTATAATATACTAGCAATATATATGTATATAATATAAATATATATATACTATATGATATATATATATAGTATACTATATATATATATATATATATACTAGTATATACGTAGGTTCGATGCACTAGATATAGTCATAGTATCATACTGATTATATTGATGCAAGCAAGTAGAAATTAGGGCAAAAAAGGTCCTTTAGCCTCGGAGAAAAAGAGATAAGAGAAAATATTTTTTAAAAATAAAATAAAAAAGGTAAAGAATATTGCTGATTAGGTCTGAAAAAATGAGACCCGAACGTCAATAGAATTTTGACAACATTTGGAAAAGGGAAGAGGGAGCTGTTGGGGGAATTGTATGGGAGTGTTGGGGGGTTGTATGGGAGTGCTGGGGATGAGATGGGGAGTTGTAAGGGAGTTGTAAGGGAGTGTAAGGGAGGGTTGGGAGACTAATAGAGGGAGTTGTTTGGGAGTGGTAAAGGGAAGCGTTGGGAGGTCGATTGATAAAGAAACTGATTTGCGTTTGAAAAAGTATACAAATCTGAAATTGAAATATATACTTATATATATACGTATATACATATATATATATTTATATACTATAATATATATATAGTTACTATATATTATTATATGTATATAATAATATATATATACTAATATACTATATATTATTCATATATATAGAGTCTTAATATATAAATACGTATATATATATATATAGTAGTACTAGATTTTCTATAATATAATAAATATATATATATAGTATATATATATATATAGTATATGAGAGAGAGAAGAGAGAGAGGAGAGAGAGAAGAGAGAGAGAAGAGAGAGAGAGAGGGAGAGAGGAGAGAGGGAGGGAGAGAGAGAGAGAGAGTGCGAGAGAGAGAGAGAGATACGGAGCTAGCCAGTGAGTAACGAGCCCCGCCAGTAAGCGAGAGGAACCCAGGTTCGAGAACTGGTTTGACTGAAGGAATGCTGAGCTATTCTACTATCTAACCTCTAGCTCGTCGCACTCAGACGTTAATGAGTACATTGGTAGCGTGCTTGCTACTAATGGAAAACTTTCCCGTCATCCGCGATATATATATATATATATATATATATATATATACAAATATATATAGTATATATATATATCTTTTTATAATTTATATATATATAATATAAAAAGAAAGATTAGAGCAAAGAATGTATAGTCCGTTTGGCCCAGTTATGACTCAAGGACCTGTTCTTGCCTGGGTGTTCCCACTGACGTTCGTGGTTTCCTAGAAGACCATGAGAACAGTACATATATATATAATATATATATATATATATATATGTATATTATATATATATATATATATATACTATATAGTATATATATATATATTATAATTATATCTATATATTATATATATAATATATAATTATTACTATATTATTCTCTTTTCTTTTTTCCTTCTTCTTCTTCTTCTCTTGCTTCTTTCTTCTTCGTCTTCTTCTTTCTTCTTCTCTTCTCTTCTTCTGCCTCTTCTTCTTCTTCGCTTCGCTGCGTCATCATCCTTTTTCTCTTCTTCGTTCCTTCTTCTTCTGTCTTTTGCTTCTTCTTCTCTTCTTCTTCTCTTCTTCTTCTTCTTCTCTTCTTCTTCCTCCGTCTTCTCTTTTCTGTCTGTCCTTCTTTCTTCTTTCTCTTTCTTTTTCTTCTTCTTCTTCTCTCTCTTCTTCTCTCTTCTTCTTCCTGTTATTATTATCTTATCATTATTAAAATTATCTATTATTATTTTATTGTTATTTATTATTACTTATATTAATTATTATTATTATTAATTTTATTATTATTCATTATTAGTTATCTATTTATTATTAATTTATTATTATTATTATTATTATTATTATTATGTATTATCTAGTAGCTTATAATTATTATTATTATTAGATTAATTATTACATTCATTATTGTGAACTAATTATATTATCCATTATTATTTTATTCATTATTATTATTAATTATTATTATCTATTAAATGATTATAATTTTTCTGTGTTAAAATTATTATTATTATTCATTGATGAAATTTTATCACTAATTATTATTATCTATTATTAATTTTATTAATTATTATTATAATTATATTATTATTATTATTATTATTATGTATTATTAAATGCCATTATCAACAGAATGAATTATTCATTCATGTTAGATTCATCCTAGTGTTTCAAGATTATGAACCAGCAGGTCTCCTAAGATTATTATCATTATTATATATTATTAATTATATCTACATATTTTTCGATGCATTTTGATTTTTCAATTTTCAAATAGAAGAATCCTTGACTCTCATCTTTACAGTACAATATGCAATTAAATATATTAATAAATGAAGTAAATTGTATAAAGAATATTATAATAACTTGAAAAAAGAAAAACTTTTAAGAAAAAAATATAATGTAGAAAACAATATAAAAAGAAATCAATAATATACGTATATATCATTATATATAATTATCGATATATATATATATATATATATAATATATATATTAGTATATATATTATAGATATATATATATATTGATATATATATATATATCCATATATCTCTAAATTAATTTTTAAAGTTTACTTCAACGATATTAGTCATCATCATTCATCCCATCATTCATCATCACTCATCATGCATCATCATCAAACATCAATCATCATTATCAAATGATCATCATAATCCAAATACCGCATCTAATCTGTTTCACGTGCAGGACATAAGATTTCCTTCATTAGTTTCCACAATTCAAGTTTCTGCTCTCTTTCGCTTGCCATGGTTTGCCCGAGAAGTGATTAACCATATTTCGCATGCCCCTAATCTCAAAATCTGCCCAGAGATGTTAGTGTTTTTTTGTCTTGGCGTTTTGGGGTAAGAGGGCAAGACCCAATTCCTTAGTCGCACTCGCTGTTTGGCATGTCGTCTAGAATATGTGACCCCGTCCCATTTCGCATTTGTTTTTTTTCCTCCGTAACTCTCATCTATGAGTGTTTTTAATGCTTCTGCTACATTTCTCTAATCGTTAGAAGTGTTTCTATAGGTTCTAATGCGCCTGCGTGAATAGCCCCAGTATGTTCGTCTATCCGATATTCTCTCTGGCTACATGCTTTAATTCTTGTTGTTTTTAAATTGATTGTTGAAATTTAGTTGTCCATGGTGATCGCGCTCCTTGTATCGCATGAAGCAGGATGAACGTCAGGTCCATTACGAATGCTTGCTTACAATTTCATTCAACATTAATTAGTCAGTCTAGCTCCTGGAAAATGTTGACTTCAATCCTAAGTACCTTCTTGCCACTTCAACACCAAGTTCAATCAGGCGTCTTGCCTTTTAATATTAGCACCCATATACTAGTATAGGTATACGTATATATATAATATATATTATATATATGATATAATATATATTATTATAATATATATATTCATATATATATATAATGATATTATATATATATATACTCAGAAATTATATAGTATATAAATATCTAATAATAATTTTAGCGGATTTTACTGTAATATATGTAATATATATATATATATATTATATATATAGTATAAATATATATATAGTATAATTACTATAAGTATATAATTAATATTATATACTAATTGTATATATATTATATATATATATACGATTACTATATACGTATATACGTATATATAATATATAATACATATCTAGGTATCTTTGTAAAAGAAAGTGTAAAAGAAATCCCACGAATACAATTTATATAAATAAGATTAAAATTAATTAAATATATTTTTAAAAGTTAATTCAAATTTAAGGCAACACATTCGGCGTCCCTTGTTAATTATTTATTATAAATTCATATTTAAGTCGAATAATAAATTTATAAAATTTTATAAATAATTAAATGCATATTTTAAGGTCCTAAAAAATATAGAAATATTAAATTTTTATTTTATAAAATTTAGTTAATAAAAAATCTGAAGGGAAATATTTGATATAATTATTAATATTAATATTAATTAGGTTAAAAAAATATTTATTTAAATTGGCGGTAATTTTTAATATTGCAAATAAAGTATTACGATACGTAACTGAATTTATTATAGCGTTATTATGTATTAATGTAGTAGTTGGAAAATAGCTGGTACCTAATAAGGTTAGTATGAATACTCGATTAGTAACAGTTTAGACGTATTGGACAATATATGGCACAAGTCATCTAATTTTGAATGATTTGTTGCAACAAAATTACTCTGCATTATTGCTACTTTTTATACTTGTACATTTTTAATTAGAAAATTAATTTTATTTAGTTCCATGTTTTAAATTTATTTAGTTTTTTGTTTTGTTTTCTAAATCAATTTAATATTATTAGCTGAATGAGGCATCATCCGTTCCCATCATCCATCATCATCATCAATCATCCAATCTATCATCACCGTTGAAAGATCTATCATCATCATCATCAATCATCATCAGCATCGTGCCGTCAGTCAAAAATGGACCGTGAACCAGAGAAAGTTTTCACCATCTTTATCATCATCATCAATGCCTTCAATCGAACATCATCATTCATGCCAATCCATCATCGCATGCT
>JABUQX010126067.1:0-2500 GCA_015478945.1 Trachelipus rathkii
CGATGCTTCGTTCCAGATAATTGGGTGTTTAACCGTTTTCGCATTTATCGTGCAAACGCTTTCGCGTTTTCGTGCGCCGCTTCAATATATATATATATATATATATATATATATATATATATATATATATATATATATATATATATATATATATATATATATATATATATATATATATATATATATATATATATATATATATAAAAATTTAATATTCCCTGGGTAACACGCAGGGAATTATTTTAATACATAACAACTTTTTAAAATCACAAAATCCTTTCAGTCATAAGATGTGAACCAGTATGGACCACAGCTCGGCATCTGTTTTTATTTTGTTTTTGTGATTTTAATTAAGTTATGTATTAATAAATAATTTTACTTCCATTTTTGAAAAATATTATCTCAAGGGACTTTATCATCAATATATATATATATATATATATATATATATATATATATATATATATATATATATATATATATATATATATCTATATATATACCTCTCTTCTATATATATTATATATATATATATATATATATATATATATACATATATATTTATATATATATATATATATATATATATATATATATATATATATATATATATATATATATATATATATATATATATATATAATAATATATATATATATAATTTATATATATATATATATATATATATATATATATATATATATATATATATATATATATATATATATATATACATATATATATATTTATTTATATAAATGTAATTTATATATACAAACATATATAGATTTTGGGATATATATATAGTAATATATATATATATATATATATATAAGATCTTAAAAACAAAAAAATATAATTGTAAGGTAAAAAATTTACTCTACTCCGGGATGCAAAATATTCATATAATAATTACCATATATTTATATATTTAAATATATATATATGTATATATAGTATATAAACATATATATCTTTCATATATACCTTCATAATATATATATATATATATATATATATATATATATATATACATATATATACTTATATATATATATATATATATATATATATATATATATATATTTATATATATATATATATATTTAAATATATATATATATATATATATATATATATATATATATATATATATATATATATATATATAAAATATTTTTGTATATATATAAAACAGTATATTATATCAATAATAACATATATATATATATATATATATATATATATATATATGATTCGGCTTTGATCGAGAGTGGACGCGTTGAAACCAGAAGGGAAATGAAAAAGAGAAGCACCAAAAGGAAGACTAGAAAGAAAGAAGAAATTCTGAAAGGATTATTCAAGAATGGTTCTGGGAAGAGAATTTGTAGTAAAATCAACTACTAAAGAAATTTTTTTTATTTACGATTCAAAATTTTAATATTTTAAATATTTACATATTACAATCTGAGATGGAGAACCCATATAGCACAGATGGTTGCAGATACATCACAGCGACGTTAATGTTCGTCGCACTCGTCACATCACACATACGTCGTATATGTGACATTGCTGTTATATCTTATGTGATATACGCTTTTTCGTTCCAAATGTAACGTATTTGCGACGTTTCATTGTGACTTATAAATGTTTCCGCGACACTGCCAGGCGTACGATATCTTTTTAAAAATAAATAACGCCCTGTCTTTTTAATGCAAATTTCCGTATAATCTTTCATAATCTTTTTCATTTTATGTTTGATGTTTATAAGTCATTTTATACATTATTTTCTACAGAAATTGTATTATATAATTTAATTTTATTTTTTTCAAATGTCGTACATTAAAGGACACTCATAAATATAATTAATTATGTCTCCAGTCACGGTATGATCTCGCGAAAGCGAGTTTGGAGTGACTCTGCCAGTGTTATTTCATTTATTTTGTTGTAAATTAGTTAATTATGTGTTTCTGTTTATTATGTCTTTCACGGAAATATCTATTGGTAATAGTTGAGTTTAACAGATTCTTAAAAAATCCATTTTTTAGGAAAATCAATCGATTTGTTGTTATACCTATGATAACCGTTGTAAAATTTAAAAGAGAACCACAGTTGCCAAATTTATAATATATATATATATATATATATATATATATATAATATGCTATATATATATATATATATATATATATATATATATATATATATATATATATATATATATATATATATATATATATATATATATATATATATATATATATATATATAATAATAATAATAATAATAATAATAATAATAATAATAATAATAATAATAATAATAATACAAGAAACGAATTTAGCATGTGTTGTCACAAAGTAAATAAATTGTTTTTGGCAGCACTACAACAAGAAGAAGCCTATGACGAATTAAGCCATGCTTAAACCGCCACTAATGATATCCAACGTTTTCGAGAGAAAATAAAACTAACAATTGTATTTAATAAAAGTGAAAAGGA